>PVIU01015443.1:0-48210 GCA_004026605.1 Ondatra zibethicus
TGGGGAACCTTATCAATTCTATTCATTTACACGAAGTACCAACTTCAAACGAGCACCTTCAGCCATATCCCCTCACATATGATATCACAGCCACCAAAGGTCCCCAGTGGGATTCTTGAACTTTCCCAGCTGAGACCCTAGTTTTGTAAGGGGCACTCGTTCACCCAGACCTGAGACAGGGTCACTCCAGTCCCGCCTTGGCTCCATCACATCTTGTTCTCTGACACTCTCCTTTCCACCTCACAGTTTCCCTGATTCAGCAGGTGACTTGCCTGGATGTTTGCAGTGGCTTCCTCCTGATCCCTCTGCTGTGTCTTTGGGCCTCTGCCATGCTGCAATCAGAGAGATTCAGCCAGGATACAACCCTTTTCTTAGGGGGTGTTCAAGGCATGTGTAGCCCATTGGCTCTTCTCTGCTTGGGTTGGGAGCCAAACATCCCTGAGGAAATCTTGTCTATCAATTTGACATTAGCGTGATGTTGGTTAAATTGTTGACCAAGGTATTTCAGTGTCAAAATACACAAATTAGTGCTAAATAATGTCCATCCTATGAGGTTGTGGCCGTTAATAAACGTGTTACCGTTTTCAGAAAGCCTATTGCTTATTGAATGTCAACAAGCTGTCTTGTCGGCAATGTCTATAGTGGCCACTAGATGGCCACACTGTGACTCTTTGACAGCCACTTCACTCATTGACCAATGAAGTTCTCTACCTCCCCTCTTCTTCCCCATAACGTTCTTTTTTTGCGTCATTGCCTGTGCTGTCCATACTTAGGATTCCTGGTTTTTCTTCCGTAGGCCTCACCTCCTGCAGGATGACTCTCTGATAGCTCTTTGCACACTACCCTCATCAAGCTGTGGGCCAAGCTGTGGTCTGTGAGCTTCTGGAGAACAGGGCATCTACAGAAGATGCCCATATAGTGGAAGTGCTCCACATTTGCTGAACGAATACCTGTGTGTTAGCCAGTCTCAGCTAGAAATTTACATCAGCTGTATGACCTTTAATAAGTTACTTAACCTTTCTGGGTCTCAGTTACATTATTTCTAAAGGGACATTAGAATGAGGATGCTCCTTACACAGACGGTGACAGTCTGATTTCAAGTTCTATTGTGAGAGTTGCCATGATGTAGAGCCAGGGCCACCATATATAGATATATACCTGCCTGCCAGCTACTGCCCATGCCCATGGCCACCTGTTACAATGGCTCATTTGATAGTGTTAGAGTTTGTTTTCCTCTTCCTAAAAACCCTTTTAATGGAGGGTGGGGGGAGCCTAGGCTCAGTCTGGAGCCAATCTGGATCAGCTGAGCCTGGAGTCTCCCATGCCTGGAAAGCACAGCCTCAACATGTCCTTCGTGGAATCACCTCAAGTCACCTGATCATTGTGCCCTTTTCCTCCCCCTGAGTCTTCAGAGCTTTGTCCAGGGTAGAGTTGAGGGCTGGTTCCTGGCTCCTCTCCATAGATCTCTCCACTCTGACAATGTCTGCTTCAGCATGACCCTCCTATAATTAATTATGCAGCAGTGCCCCAGAGAGCATTATGGGTGTATTAGGATCAGTTCTTAGGAGTGTAGCGAACCAGTCAAAGAACCTGAGCCCTTTTGAGGCTTTTGCAAAGTATATGCTTTCTTACTATTAAGGGTTATATCTATTGGCATTTAATCATTAAGCAATGGGAACCGTGTGTGTGTGTAATTCCAGTTTGCTTTGAGGGCAAATACTTCCAAAAGCTGTTTACAAAACAGGTGCTCTCTTTGCCAAGTACCTGTTTAGTCAGTGCTCCCCAACCAGCTTGAGGTATCTTCAACAGAAAGCAGAGGACAGAGTTTACACAGCTTTATGAAAACAAAAATGGCCAGGACAAGCTCCAAAGCTACACAGAGAAAAATAAAAGCAAAACCAAAACAAAACTAACAAAAAAGAAAGCGAAAGTGAGCCAATAATTTCCACTTTTCTGGGGTTTAAAAAAAGTCTGGGGTCTGAGAAGAGTGACCACTGAAGGACTAGCTGAGGAGGTGTGAGGTTAGCTCTGGCTGGAACTTGTACTGTGTTGAATAAAAGTGATGAAACAGACATATTTTCTTGTTCTTGATCTAAGGAGAAAGTCTTCAGTCTTTCAGGATAGAGTATGATGTTTCTTGTGAATTTTTAAAAGGCACAGGCTTTGCTTTTGATAAGGTATTTCCTTCTAATCCCAGTTTATAGAGTGTTTTTTTTTTAAATTAGAAAGAGTACTGCATTTCGTTGAAAGATTTTCCTGTATAAATTGAGATGATCATGTGATTTCACCTCTTTATTATGTTGATGTGGATTCCACCGACCATTTTCCATTTTATTTTGGTTGTCTATTGAACCGTCTTTGCATTTTAGAACTAAGTCCGCTTGCTCATGGGGCCATGTAGTTCCTTTTTATTATAAAGTATTAGTTGTAATCATTGGGTCTTCCCTAGTTCAGGTTGTCCTTGTGGACCATTTTATTCACTGATAATATCTGTTTGTGCTCTTCAGGGAAACACGGTCTTTTTGTTTTCTAGGCAGCTCTAGCTTGAGTGGAACTTCTGTAGTCCAGGATGATCTTGATCATGGAGATCTACCTGCTGCTGCCTCCCAAGTGCTGGGACTAAAAGCGAGCACCACGACCCCTTGCCTGGGGAAATATTCCTAAAGGCATTTGATAATCTTTGGCTGATGTTCATTTATTCATGCTCTACTGCCAGGGGATAGTGTAGAGAGTAAACATGGGATCCACCTATGACTACAGTTAGCAATGGTTAGGTAGAGATCTGGATTCTACAAAAAAATGTTGCAAGTATTAAGCAAGAAAAAGGATGCCCTCTTAGTGGTGTAGCATCTCCTGTTTTGAGACCTCAGAGTACTGTTTCAATAGAGGATTTTGAGCAATACCTTGTGGCCAGCATTGTAATTAATAGAAAAATGGGTGAGAGCTAGGGGAAGGAGGAAGAAAACAAATCAATGTTCTTATGAAAAATTTTGTATTTTTGTTTTCAGTGCAAGGGACTGAACCCAGAGCCTTGTGTGTGTTATGCAACTACTGAGCTACAGTTCCAACCCTCTTAATTGAAAATGTGTCAGAAAAGATTGACGGAGATTCTTTCCTGCTCCATTTATAAGAGGAATATTCACATTGTTGCCTATCATAATGGTAAAAAGCCTCTGAAAACCATATATTATTTATAATTGATAACATTTTTTTGAATTGTACCAGTGAGTAAAATTATGTGTTTGGGTTCTGAGATTCTTCTGAGACAGATGTGTCTAAGGATGAAATGACTTGCCCCCCCAAACCAGTAGGGTGCATTACTAATTGTGGCCATTTTCCATTCTTGTAAAGGACATTAAAGCTGAGAAAGACTTTCAGTGAGGTCTAGGTATGCGCTCTTGGATTGGCCAATGCTGTTAAATCATAAACAAACTCTGTTTCCATGCTTTGGGTGTGCACAAGATCCCATGAGGAAGATCCGTGACTTCTTTAGATTTGTTAAAAGATGTATGATTTAAGGAAGATAAAGAATAAAAGATGACATTTGACATAATCTTCAGCTTGGCTAGGCATATCAATCCTCATGGAAAAACCAAGACCAGTGCTTAAGAAATAGCATGGAGCGGGGTGCGGGGGGGGGGCTGGAAAGATGACTCAGCAGTTAAGAGCACTGACTGACCTTCTGAAGGACCTGGGCTCAATTCCCAGCACCCACATGGTGGCTCACAGCCATCTGTAACTCCAGTACTAGAGGATCTGATATCCTCCTCTGTGGGCACTACACACACATGGTGCATAGTCATACAGGCAGGCAAAATATCCATACACATAAAAATAAATATTATTTTTTTTTAAAAACTGAGCATCAGTTTTTGCTTGTTTGTTATCTCCAGGTTGGGTGGGGGTGGGTGGAGAAAGTCACAGCATTTTGCTCAGTTCTATGTGGTCCCTTGTGCCATTTCTGGTTTGGGAGTGGTTGTTTGCTTATGGATGTCACCCCATCTTTTTCTAGTGTTTATTTGAACATCAAAGTTATGACAAACAGTTGGACATTGAAATAGCTTTGAAGCAAAAAGTAGAGATATTGATTATCTGGACAGATATAAAGGAAAGCACCGTTTACATAAATAATTACTATAAACAATAAGGTCTTAATGGAACAACTTAATTCTCTTTCACATTGAAGCCTTGAGGAGGCAGATGGTCTAGAGCTAGTGGGATGGTTTGCTCTATGCATTGTACAGACCTCTGTCTATCTTAGTCTGTCATCTTCAACACATAACTTTCAGGGAGTAATGTAAGTGTCTCTAGGTTCTGTCACCACATCTATCTTCAAGTAAGGGAATAAATAGGAAATAAAGGTCACACACCTTTCCTTTTGAAGATATTAGTCGGAGACAGAACATCACTTCTGCTCATAGTTCTGCCCAAAATTTAAAACCATGGTGTGTCTCACTGAAAGACTGTAGGCCGGGGAGATGACTCAGTTGATAAAATGCTTGCCGCTGAGTTTGGGTTTACAGCACCCTGTAAAAAGCTAGGCTTGGTGTTTTGTGCACCTCTACGCCCAGTGCCACAGAGGCAGAAACAGGATAAAACCTGTCTGGTCAGTCTAGCTGAACTGGTAGCTCCAGGTTCAGTGAGAGACTCCGTCTCAAAAAATAAGCAGTTCAAAAAGATACTCAGTGTTGGCCCTTGGCCTAAACACACATATGCACTTGCATGTGTGCACACATGCAGAGAAAGAGAGAGACAAAGACAGACAGAGATGGAGAGATAGACAGAGAGACAAAGAGAGACAGAGTATACTCAGTAGCTGGCAACCACGCACGGAGCTAAGGAGTCTATTTATGCAGGAGTGGACAGAGGTCGTAGGAGGGATGCTGAGTCACCTACAGGCAGACTATAATGTAAGCATGGACTGTGACAGATTCCTTAAAATAGAAACAGTATCTGGGACAGTGCTGATCATGAATGAGTTACAACATGTAGAACGCTGTAATCAAGAACCATACAAATTTCCACCAGGCTACAGGTTAACTTATAAAAGAAACTCTGGGCTCTTCACACATATAACTACTGTTGCAAGTTATGGAGTAGCTCGAGGACTCGTGGCCATACTCACTGCAACTATCAAAGCTCCTGTTTAGTCTTACTTGGCTAAATACCAACTGCACAGCGAAGCAAGGGAATTATTCTCCAGATGGCTGGTGATCTTCTGCAGCTATGCACATGGGCACAGAGGAGACAAAAGGAGCACAGGAGCTGCACTATGCGAGGCTGTCAGATGTTTCTACAGGAATCTCTTGGTGTTACTGCATTTGAAGGCTAAATTTTCTTTATCTCTTTGAATATCATTGCTAAGATATGGATTTTATTAAACCTGAGATGATGGGTCTTCTGTCTGATTAAGGGTTTTTTTTGTCTCCCCAAGCCATCCCTTCTTGCACTATGCTCCCATGTCTATTGATGCCTTTGCTTGGTAGCGCAGCTGCTTCTTATGATTTCTCCATAATCAAAATGTCCAGAAATGCAAACACCTGGTAGATGCTTGCTGAGAGAAGACTGGTTCCAAGGAAGACTTCCTATGATTGGACAGGTCAGTCCAGTCTTTGGTCAAGTCCAAACCTTGGTCAGTTTCCCAAATCTTGGATTATGTTTCTTCATTCACACTTCCAGCCTACCAAAAAGTTCTCTTTACTCTCCCAAATGTCACCAAAGTCACGCGCACATTCATTCCCCTAAGGCCCATTGGATGAGCTTTGCCCTGGGAAAGCAACCTTCATGATTATAGAGTCTCTTCCACCAGGGAAGTATGTAACATCTACTTTGGTCCTTGCCTGAGCTTTCTAATTGTGTCCTTTCTTCTGGTTTCTACTTTTACCCTCTCTAATCTATCACCAATATGTTCGTTATCCATACAACAGATGCAAAACTACCCCCTCCTCTTTCTCTCTTGTAGCTCAGGCTGGTCTTGAACGCATGGTTCTCTTGCTGGAGCTATAAGTATGCATCACCATGTCCAGAAAAAGCTTCCCTAAAATGCAGTTCACCTTAGGTCCACTTCTGGCTGAAAGCCTTTCAAAGGGCCTTAAAACACATCTGAATCTCTGATTAGGGTCAAACAAGTAATGAACTTAGAAATCTTTAAGTAGTCCCCATCAGACTTCATAAGAATGGTTAGCTCCAGAAACGTACTTAAGCTATTTTTGTAATATTCTACGTTTAGACTTTCTTATTCAAGATTCAAAACCAAAAAATCATAAGAAAAGTGCCTATATATTTTATTTATTTATTTATTTGGTTTGTTGAGACAGAGTTTCTCTATGTAACAGCCCTAGCTGTCCTGGAACTTGCTTTGTGGACCAGGCTGGCCTTGGACTCACAGAGATCCGCCTGCCTCTGCCTCCCAAGTGCTGGGATTAAAGGTGTGTGTCACCACTGCCTGGTGCCCTTTCTCTTCCTTAGGAGTTACTCAAAAAACTATGTGTGTATGTGCGTGTGTGTGTGTGTGTTCACTAAATATTATATCCATCCTATGGGGTTTTACAAGTGAGGAAACTGAGGCACAGACAGCATGCCTCCATCCGGAGACTGGGCCAAAGTGAGACATCCAGCTTAAGTGGAGGAGCCGGGGCCTGTAGCTAGATGACCTGGCTCTGGGGACTATTGATGTCTGAGAACACACACAGACATTATATATGGAATATACAGAAAAGAGTCAGGAAAAATGCACACTAAATTACTCTGCTTTAAGGGATAGCAATAGGCTTTGTCAGGTCAGGGGTGCAGCCCAAGTGAGGGGGCATTTTATCTACACTTCCCAGTGCTAGAAAAATTTTGCACTCAGCACACGTCCATTCTCTTGTTTGTTTGTTTGTTTGTTTGTTTCTTTCTTTCTTTGTTTCTTTCTTTTGGTTTTTCGAGACAGGGTCTCTCATTCTCCTGTTACTTGTGTAATTCTGAAAACTATTAAAAAGACAGAAAATATATAGAAGTCACCCAGTGATAGACTTGGTAATAATCATTAGAAAATGATTTGAAAATCTCTCCAAGTCATGCATATCTAAGGTCACCAGTGTTTCCTGAAAATGTCTTTGGGTAATGTGCAGCTGTAGAGAGCCCAAACCCACAGCCCTCTAACTTTCCCATCAGACTTAGATTCTTCTCCATTTTTCTGGGCCATTGGCTATAAATTTAACTTAAAAACAAAGGGAAATTTAGTCATTCTCTCTTGTGTCTAACAGTCAGGGAGTTTCTTCAGGTGCAAATAGATTCCATGCTTGGGTCTGAGGACAACGTGGCTGGAAAAGGCAGGAGGCCTGGTGAGGTCTGGAAATACTTGGAAACGGAGCAGAATCAAGGCAACGGCCACCTTTAATTCCAGCATGGCAAACTGCTGCCCGATGCAGTTCCTGTAGAGGGAGAGAAAGGGGTTAGTTTCTAGGATAATAAGTCTGGAGTCTACGACAGCTCAGAGGTTTCCTCTGATTGAAACATTTTCTCCATGAGGGAGGGGAAGGACTCAAGAAACTCCAGAGGTGGACAGACTTCACATCTGGACAATCTGTGACTTGGAAATTCATGAGGGCCCCTATCCAGAGTTACAGAAGCAGCAAACAACTCCTGGGGAGGAGACTGAGGAGCTGTGCTGCCCAGAGACCTCTCAGACAAGAACAGGAGGCTGCATGTTGTTCAGAGAGTGCCAGGGTTGCAGCTTTTGTGAACGGTCACTTGTATCAGCTTGAACTTTTTGACGAAGCAGCTTGTGGTGGTTTGAGGAAGAATGCTGCCCCCTCCCAGTAGGCTCATGTATGAAGATGATGTCTGCTCCACAGTTGATGGGATGGTGTGGGAAGGACTGGCAGGTTGTTGAAGGATGTGTGTCTCTAGGGGGTGGGCTTTGAGGTTTCCAAAGCCCAACCAGCTGGGTGGTGGTGGCAGCTCACCCATTTAATCCCAGTGCCCAGGAGGCAGAAGCAGGCGGATCTCTGTGAGTTCGAGGACAGCCTGGTCTACAAGAGATAGTTCCAGGAAAGGCTCCAAAGCTACAGAGAAACCCTGTTTTGGAAAAACAAAAAACAAACAAACAAAAACAAACAGCAAAAAAACCAAAAACCCAGCCATTCCCAGTTAGCTTTTTCTCTCTGCTTGGTGCTTGCTGATCAGATGTTAAGTAAGTTCTCAGCTACTGCTCCGGTGCCATGCCCAGCTGCCTGCTGCCACGCTCCCTCTCAGGACAATCATGGATTCACTCTCAAACTCTGTAACCCCTGGTAAACTCTTTCTTCTACAAGTAGTCTTGGTCATGGTGTCTCTTCACAGCAAGAGAAAAGTAACTCAAACACAGCATCTTTAGAGCCACCCGTGTTCCCATAAGCAACCTTTCACTCTCGTTAGTAACCCCAACAAAAACCTAGTGATTCACTAAATTAGATGCCAATACATCATGATCTGTTGGGGAGTCATCTTTCAGGGGTGAGTAGATATGTTTGTGTTACCTTTTTCCCAGAAAAGTTCTCTTACACAACCAGACTAAAGCCGAGTTTTCACACCAAATATCATTGAGACTTTTAGACTTTGTTCTTAGGTTGCTCCTTGCAAGAATGTGGAGTTGGAGGGTTCAATGTGATGCCCTCCCTGAAGAAGGCAGCAGCTGGAATCACCCACAAATTGTTTCTCCTACTAGCATTGAGCCTGTGAACGATACTTACAGTGCAGGGCTGTTTTCCGAGGCATGACGCAGGGGATGTGACATTAAGTGATACTGTCCTTTGTGAAGAGATGGATTCTGGGAGGAATTAATGGAGCAGAGGGGCTAATGGGTATAAATAAGCTTTCTGTGTATATTTTCACCAGCTTAAGTTGGCCTCACCTTGGGCCACTGGAGAATGGTAGGAAGGCACAGGGATGTCTCTGATCAGAATTCTCCTTGGTGAATCTCAAGGGGTCGAAGACCTGAAATGAAAAGACAATGCCATCACCATCTTGACAATTACACATCTTTTAAGGTGATACTTAGTGCTGATACAGAAA
The DNA here is from genome assembly GCA_004026605.1 of Ondatra zibethicus. NCBI lineage: Eukaryota > Metazoa > Chordata > Mammalia > Rodentia > Cricetidae > Ondatra > Ondatra zibethicus. The sequence goes on from PVIU01015443.1 coordinate 9,037, forward strand.
CATATGCCACAGAAGATATTTAAAATGTTCTGCAGGCCATATGTTAAGAAGATAGCATTAATTTTAATAATAGACTTTATTAAACAAATAGTCTATCATGTACTTATTACAAATAATTAAGGAAATATTTCACTTTTGAGGGGGGTACTGTATCTCCAAACTCCATGTTGCAATTCCAATTAGCCAAGTTGCTTAATGGTCACATGGACAACACCTCTATAGACCTGGAGGGGTTATCTGTCCCTCTCTTGACTTGTCTGCCAGCCAGTCTAAGAGTGCACCCACTTAGCACAAATGAGATGTAATGGTCCAGCTTCCTATTCTACAGAGTAGATTTGAAAGCCCTAGTGGTTTACATAGGAGAAAACACTAGTGCTTATGTTTTGAATTTAAAGCATATTGAATCAACTCAGGCTTTCTACACATCTCCTTGCCTGTCCAGGTCCTCCTTTCTCTCTTTCTGAGGTTATTCTGGGCTCTAGAAAGCTGACCCACATGGTTTGGAACAATACAAGGCATTGATGGGGATCTGAAGTGTGGCAACCGAGAGCCTGGGGTGTTGACTATTCATTGGCTGGCTCCTCTCTGCTGGTTGTCCTAGACTGGCAATATCTCTTCCGCATGGGCCCGTTTGATGTTTCCTCTCTAGCTCCTACAGGTTGTGTAACTCTGGGGTCCATCAGGTCTGGAAAAGATATATGATTCTAAAAGATATCCACTTTCATTTGCTTCCCCTAAACTCTGCCCACATATTCACAAACAGTTCCTTTATGGAACATTTGAACTGAGCAACACAAATGTGCCATCAATATTGCCAGGATCCTGATTGCTTCATACAATAAAAGAGACACTGAGCTGCCCACTTTGTTCTAGTGACCAGCTGCGGACCTGCAGAAATCTACTAGGTGTTCAAAAGACCTTGACAGGTGAGTGACTGAAACAGAGGCAGTGAAGTTGGGAGTAGATTGTGGGACGAAGGTCTTTAGATTGCAATAAAGATAAAGAATATGAGGTGAGGACAAGGTCATGGGGGGGGGAGAGTTTTACACATTTACTTTCACAGCGTAGCCATTTGCATGCTTAACTGCCAACACAGCAATCACTCAGCACCACTCTCTAAAGCAGTCCACAGAAGAGAATCTTACCTTCGGGTCTTTCCAGACGGCAGGGTTGTGGTGGAGACCCCAAATGCTGAGAACCACAGTCATTCCTGGGCCAGGAGGGGAACAGAGAAAATTGCTGGAGTGTGCGGGAAGAGGTCCTCCCGCTGAGCTGCGTGCCAACGCTCCACTAGGGAAGGATGCGGGGAGAATGGGCTAGGGTTTGAACTGTAGTTTTCAAAGCAATTATTTATGAAATCCATAATTTTATGCTAAGGTGCTGTTGGTATCTGGCCAAAGAGCTAAACTGAACTTGAGTTTTCTGCCTCGCTTGGAATTACTGTTAACATCTAGGCAGCACTCCACAGAAACCGTTCTGTTCTGCCTTGAAGATCTAGTGGCTAATTTCTCTTGGCACTGTTCATCTGTGAAAGGTGAAAAATTTGGGCACATATTCATATGGTTGATGGTTAAAACAACAAAAGACAAAGAAGAGGGAATTTGAGCATCATTTTCTTATCCAAAATAATTCTGGTTTTGTCCACAAAATCAGAGCCACAGGTTGCAGGCCTTGCCCCCAGCTCTCCTGTTGACCTGTCGACACTAAAGCAGACGAGGGAAATGATATCTCATGCAATCCCGCTGCCACCTATGTGCCCTGCGCAGAGACATCTGACTTCACACACAGGGTTGCTAGGAGTTTTAACTTTGCTTCACGTCTGTGAACCTCATATACATATTGGGGTTTTTCCAATGGGTTTTTGGAGATATCAAAACTATTCACAAGTGTTTTGTAAACTATAAAGTAGTGAACACATGTCTGTTAAGATCACATTCCAAGGGGGACATGAGACAATGTATTTGAAGGTTTTATACAGACTAAGTATTGTCTTCTTCTGAGTTGGCGTGGGGATAAGGACTCCGCTTCCTGTCTCCTACACTAACACAATGGTGCTCCTCTCCTGTCCAGACCTACTTGGGTCTCACAAAGATTATCTTAGAAACAATGTCACAAAAGATGAAACCTTTGGCTAGGTTTCTCAAAATGAGGCTGGAACCTAACAGCTGTAACTGGTTATGTGGCTCAGGAAGGTCACCAAGGCTCACAAATGATTAAGAAATTACCCTCCAAGCTTTTAATAGCTGCCCAGCTCCAACCTAGATGTCCCAAGAAGCCCCAAATCCTACTAGTCATCATCACTGTCACCTTCAGGATCTTAGGATTAGGAAAAGAATGTGAAGACCTGCAGGCAGTGAGTGTCCATCTGGGAGGGTAAGGGGCTTGCTGAGTTCTCTGGAGATGGATGGGATGGGAGGAATCAGGCGGAGTGTCTCCTTGATGCACATTGTGGTATAGGACATCTCATCCAGCTGGTCCCTGTGAGGACAAAGAAGGAGGGAAGTGACTTAGACTCCAGATCCATGTTGTATTGACTATTTTCTATTTGATTTCTTTTCCTAGCACGTGTCACTGTTGGGGTAAAGTGATTTCATCTGGGTTTATACAGCATATTGTTAAAATGTGATCTTTTCTGTCACCATGTCAACAGAAGTCCCAAAGGTGGCAGACACACAGATGCCACGTGCCTAACAACAGGATTTCTGACAAGCAGTGCTGCAACCCTTAGCTTTTCATGTAACGGAAGAATGTATAAGGCACAGCTAGAGATGGAATAAGAGGCTAAAGACGTTTGAGAAAAAATTATGTAAAGAGAATTGTTGAAATATTGAAGTACCTTGGAAAATAGAGTCGGGTGCTACTCATCCTAAACAAGGGGAGGCTGACTTCGGGCTACATAGAGGGTTTGGCATGTGCTCCCTGGATTTTGGGAAGCACAGAACCAATCACAAGTGACTCAGAGCAGACAGACTGGCAAGGAGATCACCTGAATGTGGTAGGGATGCACAGGCGTATCTGGGGAGTCAGTGAGCTGAGCAGGAGGAGGGAGAGGCCCAGATCAGTTGGAGAAACACTGTTTCCAGAGTTCCCCTGCCCCATGAATCAGCACTAGAAAGTTCCAGAAAGAGAGTCTCCATGGTAACTGCAGATGGAATGACTGAGAGACGAGAAAAGCACAGAGTGCCAAACCCTGGAAATGACCACGGCAGTTTCCTTTCACTCTGGAATCATCTCTGACACAGTCAGAGTCTTTGGTAGGGGAGAAGCTGGTCAATAAGACAAGCCAACAACAAACTCCTCTCACTCTATCAGCTTCCAGGCCAAAGGGTCAATGAGGGGTAGAGGGAGAGGCTCCAGGTGGACGAGCACGTGAGTGGCGATTCGCCAGTGCTCTGGGCTAGACAAGCTAGCTACTGGCTTGAGAGTGGTTTGTGATTTCAGTGGATGAGACTCTAAGAGACTCCTTAAGATTTTTGCCTCTGAGATGAAAAGAACTCTTCCCCCAGAGCAAGTCTGAAGTGAGAACAGGAAAAGGATGAGATGGTTTATCTGATTAACTAGCTGTGAGATCAGGAAAATGACTGTGTATTTCTGCCTGATCACATTTCTGTTTCTTTTTCTGATGAATTACTTTAATGAGGGTGTTGGCCATTTAAAAATGTAAAATTTTAATTCTGTATTCTTTCCCCATCAAGGCCAAGAAAGAAATAGGCCATTGTGTCTACTCTGGCACTTACATAATTAAGAGACACAACTTTACCCATATCAATGTGAACGAAAGGAAGAATTTTAGTTTGTTGTTGTTGTTTTGAGACAGGGTCTCACCATGTAGCCTTCTGTTGTGGAATAATCTCTTTGTATGCTGTGAAGACATGTTGCTCTCACTGATTTAATAAAGAGCTAAAGGGCCAATAACTAGTCAGGAAGAGGTTAGGCAGAACTTGCGAACAGGGAGAGAGCTCTGGCATGAGGAAGGGCGGACTCACGGGAGACGTGGAGAGAAGCAAGACGAGCATGCTGTGCTGAGGAAAGGCACACAGTCACGTGGTAGAATGTAGCTAAGACATATGTGTAAATTTATGTTGTAAGAGCTAGTTAGTAACAAGCCTAAGCTATTGGCTGAGTGTTTATAATTAATAATAAGTCTCTGTGTGGTTATTTGGGAACTAGCTGGTGGGACAGAAAATTCCACCAACATAGCCCTCAATGGCCTGAGTTCTCTGAATGGACCAGTCTGGTCTTGAACTTATCAAAGATCATCATTATCATCATCATCATCATCATCATCATTGGTTTTTCAAGGCAGGGTTTCTCCTGGCTGTCCTGGAACTCTCTTTGTAGACCAGGCTGGCCTTGAACTCACAGAGCTCCACCTGCCTCTCTCCAGTGCTGGGATTAAAAGCGTGAGCCACCACTGCCTTCAAGCAAGGGATTTTAAAACAACATAGAAATGTCCTGACAAGAAGTCAAAGAGAGAAATTGCTTAAAATATTCTGAATGTCACATGTAAATTTTATTAATGAAAATAATAAGTATGTTATAGAGTTTTTTTTTTAATGGTTCTGGGGCTGGAGATTGCTCATCAGTTAAGAGTGCTTGCTGCTCTTGCAAAGGACCTGAGTTCAGGTCTCAGCATCGTGTTGGTGCTCACAACCACTCCAGCTCCAGAGGATTTGACACTGTCTTCTGTACTTTCAGCACCTGCACTCATGTGCCTATATCCCACACAGACCCTCATATCCACATTCTTAAAAAATAATTAATCCTTGTGCTGGGTGGTGGTGGTTTATTCCAGCACTCAGGAGGCAGAGGCAGGTGGAGCTCTGTGAGTTTGAGGTCAGCCTGGTCTACAGAGTGAGTTCAGCGCTGTTAACAGAAAAACCCTGTCTTAGGAAAAAAAAAAAAGAGAAAAAGAAAAAGAAAGAAAGAAACAAAAACACAAGACAAAATCTTTGAAAATATGTTCTTTGTAGTATTTTTTTCTCTTTCTTCCATTAAAAGAGAGAATTGTTAACAGATCTTTTGGACTTTTCACCTGGCTGGGACTCAATTACTGTTTTCAAATTTAGATCAATTAAGAATGAGAAAAGTCAACACATGCATTTATGCATTTTCTTCTTTTTTCTTTTCTTTTTCTCCTCCTCCTCCTCCTCTTCTTTCTTTCTTTCTTTCTTTCTTTCTTTCTTTCTTTCTTTCTTTCTTTCTTTCTTTCTTCTCCTTCTCCTTCTTCTTCTTTTTCCTTTTCTTCTCCTCCTCTTCCTCCTACTCCTGTTTTGTTTTTTTTAAAACAGTTCTCACTATGTAGCTCTGGCTGTCCTGGAACTCACTATGTAGACCATAGGGATCTCACACTCACAAAGATCAACCTGCCCTGCTGGGATTAAGGGCATGTGCCACTGTGCCTAGCCTTGTTTATTTTTTTAAGCAAGTACAAGAGACAAGATGAAGCATTGAATTCATGTTGGAAATGGACATCATAATCTTCCAAGTTTAGTTAATAAATAGAAATGGGCTAGTCAACAAGGTGATAGGATAGGAGGTTTTCCATTTGGGTCCTCCCAGAAGCAGTGATTTCACTGACAAACATATCTTTGTGTGAGACAATGCTTGACCTGGCAATCTACTGTGAATCTGTAGAATAAAAAACAAACGGAACAGGTAGAGAGCTACACACACACACATATGGACAATGACTCTTCAGCAAAGGTGCCAAGAATACACAATGGGGAAAGAATATTCAGTTCAGTGACTGATGTTGAGAAAGTTGGATATGCACAACAAAAATAAAATGAGATTCTTGTTCTATATACAAAACTCAACTCAAAACTGAATAAAAACTTAAAATACTCTCTGATTGTAAAACTACTAGAGAAACCAATGATTGAGAGATGATTGTTAACATGGTCATATTTGAATTTTCTCTTGGAAGCACAAAACAACAAAAGCAAAAACATTAGGAGTTTACATTAAGTGAAAAGATACCTTATGTGTGGCAAAAGAAGTAACAGAGTGAAGCGATGACCTACAAAATGGGGGAAACATTTGCAAATCACATATATGATAAAGAACTAACATTCAAAATATATATTGGGGGCTAGAGAGATGGCTCAGAGGTTGAGAGCACTGACTGCTCTTCCAGAGGACTTGGGTTCAATTCCCAGCACCCACATGGCAGCTCACAACTGTCTGTAACTCCATGAGCTGACACCCTCACACAGACATACATGCAAGCAAAATAGCAATGCACATAAAATAAAAACAAATAGATTATTAAAAAACAAAACAAAACAAAAACCCAGAATATATTAAGAACCAAAATAACTCAAGAAAACATAAAAACTTGCTAAAAATATATGAAAGGGTCTAAATAGGCAATTTCTCAAAAACTGACCTACAAATACTTGACAGGCTTGTGAAAAAATTCTTGCAAGTCATTAGAGAAATAAAATTAAAACCAAGATATCACCTCACATGTGTCAGAGAAAAGACAGATTGGAAAAAATAGGATCCTTACACACTGTCAGTGTCAACATGGGTCAATACAACCAAATGGAAAGAAGCACAGAAGTTCCTTTAAAAAATTACAAAAAGAAGTATCACAAGGTCCAGGAATTTCATTTATCAGTAGATATTCAAAGGGAATGAAGTCACTGTATCACCTGCAACTTTACTCGCTATAGTCCAGATAGGGAATCAGCCTGAGTCATTATCTGAAGAGTGTATAAAGAACATGTGGTCCATACACACAACACAATGCCATGTACCAGTGAAAGGAAAGTCTTTTGTTTGCTAATTAACATGTGAATGAACCTGGAGGACATTATGCAAAGCCATATGAGCCAGACACAGAAAGACAAATACCCCCTGAGCCCAGTTACATGTAGCTTTAAAAGGTTGAATTTGTAGAGGCAGAGAGTTGAGTAGTGCCACTAAGGAATGGGATGGCAGGAGGTTAAGAAATCCAGTTAGATATGGAGGAGCCATATTGTTGTAATTGCTAATAACTTGCTGTATATTTGAACTTGCTCAGTGAGTATATTTTAGATGTCCTTACCACAAAAATAATTGCATAATTATATATATATAAACAAATGTGCACTTTTTTTTATCAGTAACAAGCCATTACTTAACATTGTATTTTATGCTATATAGATGAAGGTATGTGTGTGTGTGTTTGGGGATGTGAATATGCCATAGTATACATGTGGAAGTCAGAGGCAACTTTGTGGAATCAGTTCTTTCTATCTTTAAATGGATAGAGTCTGGGGATTGAGTTCAGAGGCTTACACGGCTAAGCTATCTTGCTGGCCCTCTGATCCTGGCTTTTTTTTTTTAAATGTGAATACTGGGGATCAAACTCAGGTCCTCATCCTTGTGCACCAAGCACTTTACTGGCTGAGCCATCTCCTCAGCCCTTAGATGAAGCTTTGAACTTATGGTTGCTAATGACTGTTAGTTCCTTATAAAGTGAGATCTCTACTGTCTTTAGAACTTCAATTTTTCTTTTCTGAGCTGACCTTTGATTATGAAATGTGGCTCAGTGGTCTTCAGCATTTTTACCTTTCTGTCCCTTTAACTAGGGCATTGGAATTGGCTTATCAGGGATATGTTGTTTCTTTGTAAACAGCGTGTCTGAGGGATTAGTCCATTATCTAAAGCTTATTAACAGCAAGATTCATTAGGAGTTGAGACTGTTTCCTGGTTTGCTCTCTTTGTCCCTGAAGTGTCAGATCCTCAGGGTAGGGGTCTCACTAAACCCCCATGGCTAGGGTGGGAATCTGTCTTTTAAATCTGGTGGTCAGCAAATATCTCTGTTATACCCCTTACCGTGAGGACTTTAATTTGTAGTGTGACAGTCTTCTCTTGCCTTAGACTGCAGATCATCAAGGACAGGGTCGGTACAAAATCTTAGTCATCAATTTAGTGCCTCAGTTCTTAAAATGTCCCCAGTCTACATCTTCTAACTCAACAACAGTGTGCACTATTTAATATGTTCAAAGGCCAAATGCCACCCTATCCTGAAGTATAACACCAGTGACCAGGAGCTTCGCTAGGGTGCTACGATGAAATCCATGATGCAGCTACTCCTTCAGTCCTCTCAGCAAAGGAGTTCCTCTAGAGCCTTGACTTTGAAGCTCTGCATGCAAGCCTAACTAAGGTCTGTTCCTCACTTCAAATATACCAGAGCTTGGGTGAAAGAAACAAATGCAACATTGTGTTGAAAAAAAAATAGTGTTGGGTGATTTTTGAACAGTGAACTTCCTTTGCAGAGGATAAGGTTAACGTGGGGCTCTTTTCAGAAAGAAGAGACAAGGGGCCTGCTTACTCGGCTTTGGCATACACATACCTTGGGATCCTGTGATCATGAAGGCACCAGGGTAAGAAATAAGCACAACCTCAAAAAGAGTGCTAGGATGACATACTGAGGGGTACAGATCTTACCAGGTGATGGAAGACCCATCTCCCAGGATGCTCCTGATCTCTGTCCGGCATCTGTCTTGATGCTCAGGGTTCAGAGCCAGGCAGTAGAGAAGCCAGGAGATGCTGGCTGCAGAGGCGTTGTGCCCTGCCCACATGAAGGTGTTCACCTCAGATCGCAGGTCAGTATCTGAGAAGGCTCTTTCATCTTCAGCCTACAACAGGCAACAGAGAGAGCTGAATGAAATGTCACCTCACAGATGTTTGGAGACACCATCCAAATGCTAGTTTTATAGAAACGCTAGAGTTTCAAATAAAGGTTTCAATTTTAGTTCAGTTTGTCAAACACATATCACAAGTCCTACTTTGCCCAGAGCCAAAAGGAAAGCCAATGTCAAAAAAGAAAAGCAGGCTTTGCATAAGCACTTGGAAAATTTCTTCATTCTTTCAGATGTATAGAATTTCTCCACATTTTCTTTTGGAAGTGCTTGCTCATCCACGCTTCCATTTTGCCCCGTAAGTCTCTAAACTCCTGGTAGCTGTATAGCTTCCAAATCATAGCAAACAGATATTCAGTCTTCACTGATTCCTAGTGAATTACAGGTTTCAGCCTTTCTTCCAGACTGCACCAAGAGCTATGGCTCACAAGACTCTACAGTTTGCATTTAGTGGAGAAGGTGTGTTTCTGTCTTCCCATCACGATTCCATTAGCCTATCCACCCTCCACCCTCCCACACCACTGGCAAGCTGTGTGAGCAGACCTAGACTTTTGGTGCGCTTACCTGGGCAGAAAGGACAATATCCAGAAAATCTTGAGACCTTTGAGTGTCATTCTGCTTTACTCCATCCTTGAGGAGTTTCATTCTGTCCTGGATTATCTTTTCTGCATAGAATTAAAGGTATTCGTTACCGAAGGGACAGCTAAGTCAATCAAAACCAAATACATTATAAAGCAAGGCAGAACCCACACAAAGTGTAATGTCTTATCTGCTCTCAGAGACCAGAGTGGGTATTATTATATATAAATACATTAAACTTGCATGAGTGGTTTATTTTCCACCAACAGACCACTTTTAACAAAAGTTTCACACAGAAGAGATGAAACTTAGTTTCCATCAGTAGGCAAGCAAGGTGATCAAAATAATCACTAAGTGAGACGCAAGTGGCCATCATTGTTTTCCTCTTCAGTCTAAAATCTTGTTTCCATGGAAAATACCCAGTGAAATAGACATCAGACAAAACACCCCACATATGTAGCTAAAGGGCCCGAGAGCAAGCAAGCAAGCAAACAGACGAAAACAGAACATGGGGCAGATAGAGTATAGACATGCACCTTCTACAGAAATTTGTTTTCTGTTTTAATTGGGGTAAATTTTGGTATTTGAATTTACTATTTCATATAAATTTTAATGAGCTTTGGGTGGAAGTAAGCAGAGTAGTATGTTTTGATTTTTAAAAACATTTTCTGTGCATCAGGAATTTAGCTTCTCACCCATGCTCATGGAAGCAAAACTAAACTCAGCAAGTTGCAAAAAAAAAAGTCATGGAAGTAGGAGGGAGAGTAGCTGGAAAGAGGGGCTTCATCAAGAGAGAGGGAGGCCAGGAGATGGAAATGTGGGGGCGAACATGGTCAAAACTGTGTACATCAGTGAAACAGCCAACAAAGCCATTGTTGGGGCCGGACCAATATCTCAGTGGTTAAGAGCACTGGCTTCTATTCCACAGGATGCAGGCTTGATTCCCAATACTCACATGGCAAAATTCCAGGCTGTCCTGGAACCCGCCATGTAGATCAGGCTGGCCGCAGACTCACAGAGATGTTGAATATTGTCTCACTCGGCCTCTTGTTATTGGGATTAAAGGCACACACCTACCTTGCAAAGCTTTTGGGTGTCTTGAATATATACCCACATCTCCCTTTTTCCTCTTTGCCTGTTCTGTGCCAGCATTTTAGCTTGTGATTATTACTTAATTTACTGCTAAGGAAGTCACATGCCATGTGTATTTTAAAATCTTAAATTCTCCCTTGTTATGTATGTACTTGCATATAACAAAATTGCATAATACATAATGGTGAGGTACAAAATTACCTTAAAAGAATGAAGTTGTAATTATTTGAGCAGAGTCCATATTAAAGCTCCATTAATAACAAGAATTCACATTCTGCTTACTGTGAGACTTATCCTTCTACATATATCACAGGCATGATGGTGCATGGATTTGGGAGACCCATGGCTAAGACAGGCCCATGTTTTTACCTGTGCATTGATGGATCACTTTGCCTAACTCTTGGAAGCAGTGGCCCTTAGGGCTGAATTTGAAAATTATGTCATGATGATGCCAGAAATTGTACAAGCGAGAAGATATGATTTTGCCAAGTTCAAATGTTGCCTTCATGTAAGACTCATAGGTGCTAGAAGAAAAAGTTGGAACAATGAGTTAATAATTGACTTAGATCACAGAGAACTCATTTACTGCCCCATCACTGACCTGTTTATCTGGCAGTTGGTCTCCTGGCCAAAAGCACATTTCATGATTATGTCCAGGGCCATCAAGTTGATGTGTTCAAAAACCTCCACGGTTGTTTCCTGAGTGCTCCAGATCTTCTCCCATTTATCCTGGCAGAGGAGGCCAAGATCAATATTATCACCATCATCAAATGGTCTTTATTTGCCTGCTCTTCCCTAACCCTGCCCTTATCATCTCCGGGACAAAACCCTGACCCTTCAGGAACCAAAGGCCAGGAGTAAATAACCCATGTGTTTATTTTGGGCACGAGGAAGGGAAAGCACACACTAAGTGAGTGAGAAAGAACGTGATGCACACTTCACATCTGGCAAATGGTCTCTCAAAGGGTTGTCATGGTTCTGCACCAAACAGCACAGAGTTCCACATACCCCCTAATTAAGACAGCAATGCATGGGGTTCCCCCAGGGCATCCTCCACCTCTAACTCCCATCACTGCTCTCAACCACCACACTCACACTTTAATAAACTCAGAACATTTCCCAAAAATATCTTATATACAGTAATTGACAATACCAACAAGCATACTAATGTGGAGGGGGAAGATCTGGGGCCACAGTCATAGATGAAGAGCTACAAGCAATTAATGACTGATAAGAGAGGAGAATTAGTCTTCCCCAGGGATGAGCCCTCTAAATGGTTATTTGATACTAAGTGGTTGGCCCTGAAAGCATATACATACAAGGAACACTAAAAGGTTGCATTATATTTGTACATTTATATAGACACGCAACAATAACTATTAAAGAAAAAGAGGTTACAAATTTAGGAAGGAACAAGGGGAGCATGAAAAGGGTTGATAGGAGGAGAAGAAAAGGGAATGAAATAATAATATTTAATTTAAAAATTGCAAATAAGTCAGGCAGTGATGGCATACAGCATTAATCCCAGCACTTGGGAGGCAGCAGTCTACAAAGTGAGTCCCAGGACAGCCAGGGCTACTCAGATAAACCCTGTCTTGAAAAACAACAGAAGAAACAATCCAAAATAAAAACAATCAAAAAACATTTCAGATCCAAACACTGGGGACAGAAAGAGGCCTGGAAGAAGAGTTGCTGCAGGGCGCTGTTCTAATGTCCCCACAGACAGAAGCTCCTCACACAGCCTGAAGTGTGTTTTCTGACGGCTAAGTTGCCAAAAAGCTCCCACCCCCAGTTAAAAATACATTTATCACAACAATCACTTTTTGTGTAAAAATGCAAATAAATGGAAATGATTAGTTCATTTTATGTTTGTTGAGCATCTACAGGTGTCACCTAGGTGCTGAATGCTGAGTACCTACAGGTGACAAACTAGGTACCGAATGGTTGGAGACTGAATGAAAAGCAGAATTTGAAAGCCTTTCACCCAAGTGTCTATTCTTTGGTCAGATGGCTTACAACAAAATGGTTAGCCCTGTAAAGAGTCAATCTTTTTTTGATGAACATAGATTTGTTGTACTTATTAATAGACTTCAGTGTGATACTTCAACTCAGGCATTTGGGGAGAGCTGATGAGCCATGTGGTAGGTTTGGAAGAAATGTGGGGAGGGGCAGGCCTCTGAGTTTGAGGTTCTCTGGACAAGTGCAGCAGGAGGAAGTGTGAGAAGAACACAGAGAAACACAGGCCTAAGGAATGTAGAGGCTAGAAATGGGGGGGGGGGTAAAACGGTCACTGGTGGAGCTGAATTGTGCCAGACACTGACCGGCGCTGAGGAGGATGCTCTCTCCATCTGACCCCCTTCCTCGAGTGTGGAGTCTCTGCCTTGAGAACTCCCACTGATGTCTCCCACTCCACTCCCACAGAGGTTGGTACACAGCCACAAGGTGGTAACAACTGTTCCCCGTGAATGGAGTAAGTAAGGCTTGCAGGTAAGGAGGAAAACTTGGCTTTGTGGTATTTGAAGTTTACGAGAAAACGATATTAATTATTTTTCCGCTTTTAAAATAAATACATTAAAAAAATGAAAATCTCTACACCAATAGAACTTTCAATAAAACTCATTTCTAAATCAGAAGCCACCTCAACAGGGATGCTCCTCTGCAGCAGTCCCTGACTCTTTGGAAGGTGCCACTCACCTCAGGATCCCGCACTACCTACGAGAGGTGACAGAGGCACTGAACACTTACTCAGTCCTTCATGCTCACCAGCCAAGTCCATTCCAGCCTCAATCCTTGTCTCACACTGCTCTGCCTAGGAGTTTCTTGTTCTTAATATTGACATGTGCAGATCAGCTTATAGTGTATGAATCTGAGTTACCTCTGAAGTCTGAACCAGTTATCTGCTCTTGGCTTCCTTACCTGTCTCCACAGCACCTGCCACCTGAGTCTTAGCACCATAGAATGTGAGACTCTAAGACAGAGGACCAGCTCCTCTTTTTTAACCACCTGAAGAATTCAGGAAAGGCAGCCATAGACATCACTACTCAGTGGGTATTTGTATTCTGATTGATTTCTAGAAATCAGCTTTGATTCTTCTTAACCCACTACAGAAGTGTCTAATTTAATGTTTCACTTACGAGCATCATGTTCACAGAGTGGGCCATCGTGTCCACACAGGTTGTTAGGATGTCGTCATGGAACGCAGGAGTTAGGAGGCAGCGGTGTTGGAACCACCTGGGTCCATCTAGATTCAGGAGTCCTCGTCCTTGGGAAAGAAAATGCACAAAACCTCATGCATTTTACTAGATGAGGAGAGATGCGGGCCGCTGACAGCCTCATGTGACCGACTCACAGGCAGTCAGGAAGTAGCAGTGAATGTCAAATGAATGACAAATGAAGACAGTGTCAGCTCTGATGCTTACACCTGAGGTGGATGCATTTAACACTGAGAGAAAGTGTTCCACAGCCTGAAAAGCTCTGATGCCTGGTGAGGTGTAGTTTCTCAACAGTGGAGTGTGGTAGCCTGTGCTGCGCAGATTCAGTGAGGACACACACATAAGGCACTCAACCTAGTCCCTCTTTAGCTCTCGGTAGAGACGTGATAATTAACCACCTTCTCTTTGCTGCAGACCAATCTATAAACATTACTATGAACACAGATTCATCAGAAACAAGGCAAGGATGTCCGTCTGATCCCAGATAGCCTCCCCTTGAGCTCTGGTTTGTGAAAACACTTATCGAGGCTGGTACTCCACAATCTCCCACTGCCAAATGTGCTGGCATTAAGGTTTGACTTTCAGGGGCTGGAGAGATGACTCAGTGGTTGAGATACTTGCTTCTCCAGCAGAGGATTGGTGCTCAGTTCCCAGCACCCACAATGAGTGCTTTATAACCATATGCAACTCCAGATCCAGGAGTTCAACCTTCTGTTCTGGCATCCATGGACAACTATACAATGAGCACATACAAACAGACACACGAACTTACACACCTAAAAACATGTAAATGAAAATAAAATACATCTTAAAACATTTGGCTTTCAAAGGGCTTTAAATTTGAATAATATCCTTTATATTTTTCATAAAATATATTTTGATCATATTCTTTCACTTTCCTAAGCTTCTCCTAGATCCTTCCCACCTCCCTGCTCACTAGACATCATATTTTTTCCTCTATCTATCAAAAAAGAAAAAGAACAAAAAATAAAAGTCAAAACAGACAAACAAACAAAATAAATAAGACAAAACTAAATCAAAACAAAATGTACAATAAACCATGGAGTCTGTTTTGTGTTGGCTCACTGCTCCTGGGCATGGGGCCTTCCCTGGAGTGCGGTTCATATACCCATTGACACACCATTGGAGAAAACTGATTTTCCATTTTCCAGCAGGCAATAATTTGGGTGGGACTTTGTGTTCATTTCCCGCTTTCAGTGCTGGGGTTTTATGAATGGCATCCTTTTTGTGTGCTTACAAATTGCCAGGATCTTGATGCCTGTATTGGTTCTTTTAGAATGCTGGCCACTGCATAAAGTGCTGGGAATACAGCATTCATCTCAGCAGCGACAGCATTGACTGTCATGCTCATTTCAAAGATGAGGAAGTCATAGAGAGATTCTGTCCCTAAGATCATGTAGTCTATTAAAGTCAACAGTAGTGCAAATCTAATGGGCTTTGAACCCAAAGCCTCTCTTTTTTCATTTAAATTCTTCCCAGCCTAAAATAAACATCAACTACATGGGAAAACAGCTTAATTTATCTGCTCACAGGGTAGAGTCAAGCTGCACACCAGGGAAAATTTTTACTGAAAGGCATATAAAAATAAGGGAACTCTGAAAAGAAGGAAAATAAAGAAAACAAGAGAGGTGAAAAGATTAAATACCTTCCATAGTGAAGCTAAGATGTGGAAGAATTTGCACACATTTTCCCCTTGAAAATGGGACTTTGAGAAAAGAAACGGACAAGGGTGCTCTGTGACACTCTGCTGGGTTGACCTTTGGGTTCCCCTTTGAGCCTCATAGGTCTATCTTACTCTTTAGAACGTGTGTTCATGTGTCATCCACTGTTTGCTTTTTTGTTAAACTGAGATAGGAGCTCCCAGTAGGTTGGAACTCCCCAAATAGTTAGGCTGACTGGCCAGCCCGGAGCCTGCCTCCTCTGTCTTCCCTCTGTTGGGATTACAAGTGCTCACTGTCATGCCCCTTTTATAGGTGGGGTGAATTCAGGTCTCCATATTCTATTTTTAAATGTTAAAAATGATTGTATTCTCACCAAATAGGTGAGAATACAAGACATTGGTTTTCCTTATGGCATTTTCATATTTACGTGTCATTATCCTCATATATAAATGCTCACTCATTTCCTCCTCCCTCTGTCCCCACCACAACCCCTTGTATCCCCTGCCTCCCCCTAGCTTGTTCCCTTTCTCCTCCTAGATGGTCCCTCACTCTGCAATCATGTCATATGCATTTGATGTCCCTTTCTTGATGCTTTGGAGTTCGGATGCGAGTGTCTTTGGAATGCTCTGCTACAGAGAAGTGGCTTGGAGTGAGTGGGTGGTACATACATACCAATGCATGGAGTCATGAACTGGTGCACGTACTGGCTCTTTGGGTCTGCAGAATCAAGAAGAGGAAAGAAAAGGCAACATTAGGGAAAACACTCATGATGAGTTCAAGCCAGGGAAGGCTTTCTTCATTTACCTGCACTCAGTGCAGACCGTGGACGGCGGGGAACCCCAGGTCACTTTCTACAACCTTGGAGGCTTGGAAAACCTGAGTCTTGGTTCAGTCCCAGAGAAGGACAAGTCCCAGAACCTAAGCTCATATCCTCCCCTGGTTTCTATTTCCCTCAACAATACAGGCTTGCTTGGGGGTGGACGAGTTTCCAGAATGGGGGTTGGGACGTGTATGCTTGTTGGAAAACATGAGACAGTGAGGCACAAAGGCCTCTGATGTTCTTGTGATTCTAACGTCAATATATTTTTCTGAAGAGGTGAGCTCTAGACAGATTGGAGCAGAGGGACAGAGGAACACAGAGCTGCTCAGAGAAAGGTCTGTTTTGCTTAGGTTTTGCTAAGGGCGAGGAATGTGAAACCCAGGAAAGATTAGATGTGAGATCGTCACCAAGGTGGCGGAGCTCAAACTTTGTGCTTTGCGTAATAGGAATCATGTAAACGGATTGGGTGGGTGGGGGAGGAGGGACCTATGCTTTTCAAAGGAACAGAACATCTTGGACCATAAGCAAGAGTTTGGACTGGTAAGTGAAAGCGCTGTCACTTTAGAGTCTGCTCAGAACTCTGGAGGTGGGCTTCTGATTTCCGCTGGGCACTTATGTTCATAATGAAGAGCATGTGTGAAGCAGGGTTGTTGACTCAAAAGTTCCAAAACCAAGGAGGCAAAGGCAGCCCCTGGCCAGGCTGGCAGTGGCAGCTGGGATTTATGGGGCCCTGGGCCAAGGAAATGGGGGGCATCTGGGAAGCCCTTTAACCCTGGCAGATTTGTCCCCTCTCCATACTCTCTAGGATCTCTTCCAGGCCCAGGGCTAATCTTTGCTTCAGAACAGGCCTGTGGGCAAGGTGCAGCTCTCTCCTGAAGGAGTAGGACTCTGAGTTTTGTCTCATTTCTTACCTGTTCTGCTCAGAAATATCTTTGCATAGTCTGGGTCATAGATGTAGAAAAATGCCTGGAAGGGCCCTACCCAGCAGGGGAAGGCGCAAGGGTACTTTTTGACAATCTCATCCAGCTTCTCCATTTTATCATCCTGAAGAAACTATAGTAAGAAAGGACAGGAGATTAGAGTCAGTCGGGCTGATACTGCCTTGACGCAGACACAGGGTGAGTTCAGGACATACACAGGGCTGTGCAGCAGAGGGAGCTGGCTCCTTTATGTACGGAGGTAAATGCTCTTTCTCTAAGATCTCTAAACTTGGGGATAATGTCCTAAACAAGGCTAGTTTGTTTGTTTGTTTTGTTTTTCAGCATAAATACATGTTCCACCATCGAACCAAATCCTTACTGAGTGATATAGCCAGTAAGCTTTTCCCATCAGAGGATGAGTGAGATAAGTCTCACTCTTCCATTTGAGGACATCACTGGCCTAGAGATGGGGCTGGAAGGCTGTAGATTTTGTTTTCCTGTGCTGGAAGCTAGTCAAATCTTTCTGCTGGTAAGCTTACTGAGACCATGATGAGCTTGCCTTTCTGTCTCCCTTTCCAGTTCTCTAGCTACTGATCAGCGATTCTTTCTCAGGACCTAACAACAAACACTTCTCTCTACAAACCTGCCAACTCCTTCCACAAAAACATCCAGCTCTTTACCCATAATAGCAGAAACCTTATTTCTACAGGTACCTGGAATTGAAAACAAACATAGAGACAAAACTGTCAGCTTCCAGAATTTATTTTCCTTTTTAAGAGATGGAGTCTCATAATGTAGCCCACCTTGATGTGGCCTGCAAACCACACCAGTCCTGCTTCAGACTTCTGAGTACAGGGATACAGGTGTGAGCTATCATGAACAGTCAGCGTCCAGCATTTATAATGAAAACTACAAAGTACAAACCACGGCCAGAGAGGAACCTTTGCTTCTCTCTGCTTTATTTCCCTTATCTCTCACTCTGTGTTATATATGTGTATGTGTATATGCATGTTTGAATGCATGTGGGCACAGCTGTGTATGCAGGTGCTCACAATATGTGTGCATATCCATGTGGAGGCCTGAGGCTGGTGCTGGGACTCTTTATTCTTTAGTTTTTAAAGGTGTATTTGTATGAATCCCTGTTTTGTCTGTCTGTCTGTATGGGTACCACATGCATGCCTGGTGCCTGCAGGAGCCAGAAGAGGGCACTGGGTCCCTGGAACTATAATTACAGATGGTCATGAGTTACCATATGGGCCCTGGGAATTGAACCTTGGTCCTCTGCCAGAGCAACAAGTGCTCTGAGCCTCGGAGCCATCTTCCCACCTCCTTTATTCTTATTCTTTGAGGGAAGGTCTCTAAGCAGGATCCAGAGTTCACTGCCCAGCTGGCATTTATGTAGGTTCTGAGGATCTGAACTCTAGTCCTCTTGCTTTCAAGGCAAGCACTTTACCCACTGAGCCATCTACCTCCCCCAAACCTTTCACTTTAAGGACAAGATTGTTAGTGGCTTAAGTAGTCCCAATAAATAACTGAAAATAAGATTTCCTTACATCTTCTTATAGTGTATGTGTGTGTGGTTGGGACGCCTATACACATGTGAGCATGATCATGGGGTCTCCACTTTTGAGGAAATGCAAGACTGTTGAAATTCTTCCTCGTGTGACTTCACATCATTGATGGTCCTTATCCGCCTTTCAAATCTGTATGTTATCAGTCAGCACTCATCCATGAACTGGTCTCTGGATAGTTTAGATCCACTAAAAGGTCAAGATCCTGAGATCTAGGTCCTGAAACGGTGCTTGTGTTTGTATCATCAAGCCGCCATGAGGTTTTCTAACAATGTAAATATGTATTCATTCACAATCAATGAGCATTTATGGAGGGCCTGTTGCATACTAGATGATGAATATTCAAAAGCAGCTTGAAGGAGGAATTAATTTTGGCTCACGGTTTCAGGGAACACAGCTCATCACAGCAGGGAATACATGACGTCATGCCTCACTGTTTGATGGCAGTAGCTTGTGGATTGTTCACATCATGGCAAACCAGGAAGCAGAGAAGACAACAGGACTGGGAGCAATGGGGCTGGGCTATAAGTCTCAAAGGTTCTCCAGTGACTCATGTATGCTAGCCAATCTCTCCAAACTGCTGCTGGCTGGGTATTAGGTGTTTAGACATGTGAGCATATGGAGACATTTCAGATCCAAACCATAACGTGAAGCTAAGACAGGTTCTGGCTGACTCTGGAGCAGTGATAGTGGAACTTAATGCCCCATTTCACTAAGTATCTGACATGTTTTCAGGTTTTTCAAACACTAAACAAGTTTATCTCTTGAACAAACCAATAATGTGTTTCATTGCATGTAAATGAACTGGGAGTTTCAACCAAAAGACAAACATTGCTAGAGTGCATGAAAAATTATATATGTGTTGACAGAAGACAGTTTTTTTCAGTAGCAGTCTTTTTTTTAATTTTTTTAATTTTTCTCTGCTCCCCTCCATGCCATTCCCCTCCCTCCCTCAACCCTCCCCCAAGGTCCCCATGCTCCCAAATTATTCAGGAGATCTTGTCTTTTTATACTTTCTACTTCCCACGTAGATTATATCTATGTAGGTCTCTCTTAGTGTCATTATTGTTGTCTAAATTCTCTGGGATTGTGGTTTGTAAGATGGTTTTCTTTGCCTTTTGTTTAAAAACCACCTATGAGTGAGTACATGTGATAATTGTCTTTCTGTGTCTGGGTTACCTCACTCAAAATAATGCTTTCTAGTTCCATCCATTTTCCTGAAAAATTTAGGCTGTCGTTATTTTTTTCTGCTCAGAAGACAGTTTTTAAAAGGCCCCACATGGCCAGAAAAAATCTAGCATATTCGTATTACCAGAGAAAGCTTCACTAATGTGAGATAAGGTAGACTTTAAGGGAAGGATTCTGGCTGAATAAGAAGGGACATTTCATAGTAACAAGATTAGTCTACTAGGAAGGCGGAATAGTCAAAATTTGTATGCATACTATATAATAGCTTGAGAATTGATAAAGCAAAAAGAGATGATAGGATAAAGCCCTCCGAAATTGACAGTCAAAGCGCCTTGCAAACTTCACAGGCCAGTCTGCAACAAGGCAGTCACAGAATCTGAGTGTAAGTATCTAGAACATTTACAGCAGTTCAGCGTGTTGTCATGTTTTGAAGGTTTTAGCGAGAGGTAAAGTTCACAGCAGAGTGGAGAGAAGCTGTTTCGCCACTTTTTTCTTCTTGAGAGTCACCTCTTTAACACTTCACTCTCAGTAGCTGGTAGAAAAGAGGTGCGGGACAATTTTCAGGTTATTCCAACTTTCAGTTGAGAACTTCTTAATTAAAGTTCTAGAAAGTGTGGGTTTGAAAATGAACTCTAACAAGAAACAGAGTAAATGGAAGTTGAAGGCTGCGAAGGTTAGGAAAAGTGAACTAGGTTAAATGAAAAAAAAAAGTCACACGTAGAGCATTAGCTTAAAGAAGAGTCCAGCTAAAGGACAGGCTGGTTGGATCTCAGGTCTCCCTCTCCTCATGCAGCATTCACTTCAGTCCCTGGAGGGACTTAAGGCGAAGAGCTTCCTTTTCATGCAAACTGAACCAGAGAAACTTTGAGGTTTGAAGAAACTAGGCCTTGTGGAAGTTAAGAGAGAGACATTGAACTACAAAAGAAGCCTATGGAAAGGCTGTCTAACGAAATGGATGTCCTACCTCCACTCCTCCTTACTCCCAGAATGCCAAGTCATAGGGCATCCTCCCACACAGAAGAAAGGAAGAGCCTTCCCTATATAACTCTAAAGGGTACACAGATATAATAAATGTGGCAGTTCTGACCCTCCAACAGTGGTTCTCACACACCACTCTTCAGGAGAGTTCTCTACAAGTGCAAGGGCCTCCAAACCTCTGTAGTGTCTCGCAGCATGAGAAACTACGGCCTCAAGCCACGTTTGAGGACAGCCTCTATTGTGGAAAACATAAAGCTAAATGCATTGTGGTAGCCACCAAGATGACCCCTAAGATCCCAGCCTCTGTGCTGTCCTCCCCACAGTGCACCAGTGTTTGCTGACGTGCCCAGTGACACACAGTAGAAGTGACAGCTGAGAAGTTCCAGCTTTAAAAAGATTGTTCCCTTCTTCGTGACTTTGCCATCTGGGTCTCTCCTCTCTTGCCCTGGGGGAAGCAAGGGTTCCCAGGATGTGGGGCTTTTGGTGCTAAAACCAAGAAACAACCACGTATCCCAGAACCAATGTGCACTTTAGCTGTGAGCAGCCCTATAAAAAGAGCCATCACTGAGGAGCAAAGGCTGCCAAGGCCTGTCAACAATCATGGGAGTGAACTTGGAGGTGGATCCTGTCCAGCAAATTCTTTAGAGGATCACAGCCGTCGTCATCTCCACACAACCTTGTTAGAGACTTGGAGTTAGAATCAACTAGCTATTGGAAGCCATTACTGAGTCCCCAACCCTTATATAAACTTACATAAACTGCATGAAATAAAATTTATTGTTTAAAGCTGCTAAGTTTGTGGGAAATTTGTTAGGCAGTGAAAGACAATAGACAAATAGAAAGGAAACAAAAATATCCAGGGCTTAGAAAATAATTTACCGAAAACTACAACTAACACATCAAAGGAGATATGACATAGCATTTTATAAAAAATGTTAGAACTCTATAATAAAGGATGTATTTAGTCACTTTGACAACAATCTTAATTTATTAATGTCTCCTGTGTTTATGTGCTCTGTGCTCTTCCACCCTGACTCTAGACTTGGTTATATGACTGGCTCTGATAAATCAATGCAAGAGCAGCAGCACACATGGCTGAGAGGTTTAAAACCTACTTGCAAGGTAAGATTTGCCCTCTTGCATTCTTGGGACCTTGACATCAGGTAAGCAGGGTCAGGCTTGACAGTTAAAAGATAAAAGCTGAAAGATAGTACAGCAGGAAGAAGAGACCAAGGCATTTAGAATAACAGCCAGTCTTTATCTAACCTGCTGGGAACTGTGGTGAATTTAGTCAGTCAGCCAGCCCTTGATTCACCTAGAAAAACTCTATGACCTCACTCAGCTCAAAGTGCCAACCCAAAGAATACTGAGCCTAAGAAATGGCTATTTTCAGTGGGTGGTGGTGGTGCATGCCTTTATCCCACACTTCAGGGGCAGAGGCAAGTGAATCAAGCCCGACCTGGTCTACAGAGTAAGTTCCAGAATGGACAGGGCTACACAGAGAAACCTTGTCGCAGGGAAAGAGAGAGAGAGAGAGAGAGAGAGAGAGAGAGAGAGAGAGAGAGGACTATTGTCAAGTGTAGTGTTTTTATGTAATATAAGGCAATTGGTGGAAGAACAAATGGAGTGTAAGACAGAACTCATAGAAACTAAAATTGTAACAGCCAGATTAAAAACATTTTTCAGATGGCTCAGTAGTTAAGAGCGCTTGCTGTTAAAGTAGAGGGCCTGGGTTTGGTTCCTAGAACCCTCATGACAGCCCACAACCATCCACAACTCTAGTTCCAGGCCAGAAGATCTGGAATTAGGTCTCTTTTGACCTTTGTGGGTACAGGACACATATATGCTATACATACATCCATGCAGGCAAAACACTCATACACATACAATGAAACAAATAAATCTAAAAAATTCCAATTATTCATCTTCTGGGTGTATGCAAAATAAACAATTGCTATTTCATTAAGATCTCTGACTTCCATGTTCACTGCAGCATTATTTATAATGGCCCAGATTTGGAGTCAGCCTAAGAGTATATTGCTGGATGAATGGAGAACTTGTAGTCGCTAAGCATGGTAGCTCATGCTATCCCAGCACTTGGGAGGCTGAAGTAGAAGGATCACTGCAAGTTTGAAGACAGCCTGGGCTACATAGTGAGTTCCAGGACAGCCTGGACTATAGTGATTGACTCTGTCCACCCAAACCCCCAAAGCCAAACTCCCAAACAATCAAAATAAATTAACAAAGAGAAGAAAAAAAAGGGTGGTAAATACACATCTGGGAGTGTACCAGAAGGACCTCTAGTCAGCACATGGGACATAGCACATGGCAGAGATATAGTTCAGGAAACCGAGGAGCAAAAAGCCAGTGCACCCTTTTCCAGCCCATCCATTCCCGGAGAGGTTTGTGCAACCCCTTCGCAGCGGTTCCTAGGAGTCACCATCATCCCTCCTTACCCAGGATACTCAGTTTCTTTGCTGCTCAAGTCTGTACTTGGGCCCCTCGAAATCAAAGGACGCGTATACTTTTCGTAGCCCCAGTACTTAGCACACAACTACTACTCCCAGGGGGTTGACAGAACTTAAGAATCTGGGTTGGGAGTGGATTTGGAAAACAGGAGAGACCGAACAAGTGATTATCTCACTACACTCAACAAATCTTTCTCACCCTGTATCCTCGGAGCAGTGGGGCGGGGCTGCTTCCTGCTTTACAAGAATCTTAGAAAAGACAGTTAATTTCTTTCTGGTCAGAATGAACCAAGGGTGCGAATTATTACGTTCGATTTTGCACATTCTCTACAACTAATATGTATAACTTAGACCAACATATTGAGTTTAAACAATACACGTGGAAGATATGCCCAGGCGACTGGAGATTGAATTGACACCCAGCGTTCTTATATATTCAGGCTTCCCAAATAACCCCCCTCTCTAGCGATCCTTCTCCAAGGAAATGAGAGAGACTCCAGTATTACAGAGGAGCTGAGAACCATCCCACCCCATCCCACCCAGGGACTGAGAAGTCCAAGAATAACCCGGAGCCGCAAGGAAGGGAAGGAAAGAGCGACTAAGCTACGGGCTTCCTCTGCATCATCCCGCTGCGCCCCTCCCTCGTTCTACCTTCTGGTGTCCGAGGAGCCAGTGGGCGGGCGGCCCCGGGAAGGGGCGCAGGTCTCGCAACAGTCGCTGTCTACGCAGGTAGAGCTTGATTGCCTGCATCAACCCCACCGCCAGGCAGAACACCAACGCCAGGTGCAAGGGCCGCGCCCAGCGCGTCTCCAACCAGGAGGCCTCCATCATTCTGTGCTCGCGGCCGCGCAGGCAGCGGGTGGGTGGGTGGAGGATATGGTGGTGGTGGTGGGAAGCCGGTAGCTTTCCCCAGCCCGGAGCTGGCGAGGATCACCCAGCCCCCTCCCCAGTGAGCCCTCGGTGTAGCAGAGGTGGGGGAGGGGCAGCTCCTGCCTGGGAAAAAGAGACCTGCCCTCCGGGATTTCCAATCGGTTATCCACTCATTGGTGCACGCCCGGATTCAGGCAGATTTTCTTGTACGTTCCTGGGGTGTCTTATTTTAAGCGTGACACTTTCCGATCGCGGAAGATCTGAATTTAGATTTTGAAATAATGCTCGGGCTGAGGTAATTGTTTCTCTTCCTTGTTACGAATAAAAATAAACTGCTATGCCAAAGGTCCTGCTTTCTCACTCTGGAATTCTATAAGCAGTCACAGGAGCAAGGCTACATGTGCGGCACGGGCTGGCAAACTGTGCATGTGAATGTTTTGCCCTTGTTCTTCACCCCGATTTCTAGCGTGCACCAAAGTCCACCATGGCCCATTTCAAGCTGTATGAGAGCACCGAACACCGAGTTGGGAAGAGACACACAGTGATGCATCAGTAGAAAGTATTTCTACCTTCAGATACAATCAGGACGGTCATACAATTTATGGATCCCAGTGCAAAATAAAAACGTGGCATCAGGGCTGGCGAGAAGCTCAACGAGTGACGATGACCTGAGTTGGATCCCAGAGCCCACATGTCGGAAGGAGAGAACAGACAGAGCCGACTCTTTCCTGACCTTCACATGTGCTGCGGTTTGCACACCTTTCACAATAAATAAACGCGAAAAACTTAAGAATTAATCAAGTTTAAAATTACAAGGGTGGAATATGAAGCCATAGTAAAACAAGTATATGGCCTTCCAAGTTCAGATCCCAGTTCATAAAACAGCCTTGGATACAGACAGCCTGAGGAGCAGCCTGATAATAGTAAGATGCAGGGGAATAAAGTCAGTTCTCCATAGAACGGCGTTTGTTATAGTTCTTAAAGAAACAGTCGAATAAATACTTTAAAATGTTTTAACCAACCACCAGTTTATCTGTCCTTATCTACTCAGGTTCGAGAGAGATATCTTGTATTCTTACATGCTTTGAAACAGTTGATCACATGACAATTTATTTGGCAAGTACTGGTTACCTAAGGATGATTGAGTCACTGTTTTCTTTCTTTTTTTTTAATATTTTTATGGTTTATTTAACTTTTTATTTTATGTGCATTGGTGTGAAGGTGTCAGATCCCCTGCAACTGGATCTTCAGACAGTTGTGAGCTGCCATGTGGGTGCTGGGAATTGAACCCGGGACCTCTGGAAGAGCAGTCAGTGCTCATAACCACGGAGCCATCTCTCCAGCCCGAGTCACTGTTTTCAAAGCCAGAGAAAAAGCCGAGAACAAAATGCTGTCTCTGCCTTCACAGTGCTCGTACTTTTTCTTTCCTGAGTTCTAAGCTATGGACACAGACTTATTCACAGTTCAATTATGGCTGTAACTTCTTCTGAAGCTAACTCCCGAAAGCCAGAATTTGCCAAGGAAGCACATATTAAGATATGTCAACCCTCCATGACTCAAGAATATGGAAAAATTTGTACCTGTACAGAATATATTACAGTATATATTCTTCATGTTATTATTCTCTAAAGAATGCAACCACATGCATAGCATGCTAGGCAGTATAAGCAGGCTATATGCAAATACTATGCCACTTCATATAAGGGCTATGGATATTTATAGTTTTTTTAAAATTTACTTTTAGCTTTATCTTATTTTATCAGTATTTTGCTTGCATGCATGACTGTATATCATGTGTGTGCCCTGGTGCCTGAGGAGGTCAGAAAAGGGCAAAGAATCCATGAGCTGCCATATGGGTGCTAGGAACTGAACCTGGGCCCTCTGTGAGAACAAGTGTTCTTAGCTACTGAGTCATCTCTCCAGCCCATCTATAGATGTTAGTATACCCTTAGGACCAATGCTCCATGGATACTGAAAGCATTACATTTAAGATGAATGTGGTGATAAATGTCTGGAATTATCATGTTGGCGAAGTGAGCCAGGAAGATCCCTGGACCGGCCATTTTAGTCAAATTGATGAACTCCAGGTTCAGAGAGAAATCTTACCTTACATGATTAAAGTGGAGAGCAATTGAAGAAGATGCACAGTGTTGACCTCTGGCTTTCACATGTACACATGACTATGCATACCCAAACATATGCAAACATATGCACACTTAGACACAAATGAACATGTGTGTACAGACACACACATGCACACACACATGAGAGAGAAAGAGAGAGAGAGAGAGAGAGAGAGAGAGAGAGAGAGAGAGAGAGAGAGAGAGAGATTTTAAGATTTAGTGGACAGGATCTAACAGGCCAGGCTTCCCAGGCGTCTGTCTCCTTTATGGTATTGTCCATCACTCATATGCTCATCTATTTATGCTAAGGCAGACATTTGATTGTGTTGGAGTTATAGCCCTGAGCAACAGACCCGATCTTGCTCCCAAACTCTGTGTCTTCCTCCTTGTTAATATCCCTCTCCTGACTTTTCCATCCCCCACCCCAGCCTATGAAGCCAGATTTCATTTGGCAGGTAAACAGTCACCACAGACTCCAGGGGGAAGTGGCTTCCTCTGGACCATGTACTGATTTTTTTTATACTTTCTGTTGTGCCATATTATTAAGAGTTTCAGCTGCATCCTGCCTCTGCCTGTCTTCACCCCTTGACTGGCTCGGAATCTTCTGTTGACCAGTCTGCTGGCACCCCTAGCACCTTAGTTTTTCAGGTTCTTCCTGTGCCCTGCTCCCTCTCTGAGTCATGACAGGTGATGGGGCAGGAGACCATGGAGCTCCTTGCTCTATCCTCAGGACCCTGACTGCCCTCAGCTTCATGTCTTGCCTGCTCTTGTCTCTGGTCCCCTTATGCTGACTGATAAATATCAGTGTGTGACAACTAGTGAATTTCCAGTTATTTCTTTCTGGAGGGCCAGAGGCTGGGGACTCACCAGCTGATCTAGACAGACCCAGGCTTCTGCTGGTGGTACGAATCCCTCAGGGCCTGAACAGTCCATGTGACTATACCTCTGCTCTAGTACCTACACAGATGACTCTACACAACATCATTCTTTGTCCTTTTGTGAGTAAGAAAGACGCTTTGGGATATTTTGCACAGTACTAGGGAGCCTGAGAGAGGCTCAAAGATGTTGGTTCAGACCTCTCTGCTTCGTTCTCGTATCATTCTGGCTACTCCTCCAAGGGATGTAAACCCCAGATCTCTCGTGCTCTTCTTCACCTTCAAACTATTTGCTATAGTTTGGATGCTGAATGTCTCCTCAAAGCCAGTGTGCTATAGGGCTGGAGCCCTGAAGGCAGGCTTCAATAGAGCACTTTGTAGCAGAGCTGTGGGAGTGAAACCAGAGCTGCAACGGGACCCAAGACAGCTAGAAGTGCTAGTAACATGTAGCATTTATCAGGGAGATGACAAGCAGTATGCAAAGCCATCCTGGGAGGGTGGCCGTGTTGTCAGTAATTGATGAGACCATAGGGTTGCCCAGCTGCTTGAAAGCCCAGCTCCTGTCACCCAGCATGGGTACCAGACAGAGACATTTAGAATTTCATGTTAACCCTGCTGGATTTTGGTCTTACCGCTCCTGTTTTCCCATTCTTTGGAAATGCTTATCCTGCATCTGTACCATCTTTAGGTATATTACCCCTTTCTTTTTGATTTTGTTGAGCATTCAAAGTTGAGTTTGCTTTGAGTCCTGCTAGAGACGTTGAACTTGAAGTTTTGAACAATGCTGGAGGGGTCTGTTGGGATGGAATAAATGAATTGTATATGTATAAAAGTATGACTAAGCACAGTGCAGTTGATAGTACTGATTAAAAGAGGCCAAATGCTTTATTTCTTTTGCATGTGAAGCTTTGGTGGACTTTGGCTCTTGGGGTTGGTGAAAAATGTTATGGATTGGATGTCAATGTCCTCCAAAGATTCACATGTTAGACTTGGCCTCCAGGGGAGCAATTTTGGGACTTTTAGAAAGTAGGACCTAGTTGGGAGATCTTTAGGTCAGAGGAAAGTGTGCTCTCAAGGGAAGTACGGGACTCAGTATTGTCCTCTTTTCCTTGCTCCTTGGCCCAAGAGATAAGTGGTTTGTTCTACACCTTCCTACTCTGGTGTCCATCATCTCCAGAGTTGCAAAGAATTGGGACTGCTAGATCTAGGGACTGGAAACCCTAGAAGAATTGTAAACCAAACAAACACTTTATCTTTTAAAAAAGTTTTTACTAGCATGCATTAATTATACATAAAATAGATTTCATTACTACTGAAATTTAATAAATGTATATATGGTGGTTTGAATGTCCCCATAATCTTGGAATGCTTGGTCCCCAGTTGGTGGTGCTCTTTGGGGAGGCTTAGGAGGTGTGACATTGCAGGAGGAAGTGTGTCATTAAAGACTTGTGCCATTTACAGTTCACTCTTTGCTTCTTGCTTGCAGTTCAAAATATGAGTCCTCAGGTCCCTGTTTCTGCCACCATGCCTTTGCTCTGTCTGCCTCCATGGACTAACCTAACCGTTCTTCTAACCCTCTGGAATCATGAGCCCAAATTAACTCCTTTTCTGGAAATTGCCTCATGGTGTTTTGTCATAGTAGAAGAAAAGCAGCTAGTACAGCGTGCAATATTTTGATATACTCACACTGATTAGCCTCTTTTGTCCTCTCACACCCCTGCTTATCTTCCTCTTCCCAGTCAGTTATATTCCTTCAATCCCCCCGTGTGTCCCAATGAATTTAATCAGGTTGCTTATAGAATAATAGGTTAAAAATGGTTAAAATATTTTTGATTCTTACCAGAAATGTATGAGGATTTCAATTTCCCCACATCCTTGTCAACATTATTTTCCATCTTGTAGGAGGAGGGCCCGCTTGTAGGAGGAGGGCCCAGAACCGAAATAGCCATACAGAAACTGTATTAATTAAATCACTACTTGGCCCATTAGCTCTAACTTCTTATTGGCTAACTCTTACATCTTAATTTAACCCATTTCTATTAATTTGTTTATTGCCACGTGGCAGTGGCTTACCGGGTAAAATTCCCAGCGGCTGTCTCCAGCGGCTCCATGGAGTCTCCCTGACTCTGCCCTTCTTTCTCCCAGCATTCAGTTCTGTCTTCCCTGCCTACCTAAGTTCTGCCATATTAACAGGCCAAGGCAATGACAGCACACAAAGGGGACTCCCACATCAGCATCTTATAGTCAATAAACTGATCTCAGTTCATTTGTAATGTTTTCTTATATTGTCAAAGACATTTAGAAAGCACTGTTTGAAAATCATTTTCTACTATTTGATTTTGCCACAATTTATTGAAATATTCATCTTTTTGTTGAGAATTTAGTTTACGTTCAAAATTTCAGCATGAATACTGCTGCGATTAATGATCTAATTTTGATTTTCTTTTTGCTCTTTTGAGATAGAGCTTTATGTACCAGAGTCTGGTCTTGAGTTACATTCTCCACATTCTGGAGACTACAGGCCTGTATGTGTGTCACTATCCTCAGCTTTGAATATTCTTTTTATTTATTCATTTTTACAATTTTTCCTGTTACAGTATTTTATAGCTTTCATACAATTTTTATTATACAGAAGCTATTAGTACCTGTAAGACTGTTCTTTTTTAAATTAAATGACAATACATCCCAACCACAGTTTCCCCTCCCTCCACTCCTCCTAATCCCCCCCACATGTCTCCTCTCCCCCAGATCCATTTCCCCTCAGTTTCTTCTTCAGAAAAGAGCAGGCCTCCAAGAGACAACAATAAAACAGGACAAAACAAGATACAATAAGACAAGGTGAAAGCCCTCATATTGAGGCTGGATAAGGTAATCCAATAGGAGAAAAAGAGTCCAAAGAGTAGGCAAAAGAGTGAGAGGTACCCTCTCCCCCACTGTTAGGAGTCTCACAAAACCACCAAGCTAACAGCTATAACATGGGAAGGACCTGGTGCAGACCCATGTAGGCCCTGGGCTCACTGTTTCAGTCTCTGTGAGTCCACACGAGCCCTGCTTGTTTGATTTGGTGGCCATGATCTCTTGGCGTTCTCCATTCCCTCTGACTCCTACAGTCTTGTCTCTCTCTTCCACAGGGTTCCCATATCTCCAAGGGAGGGACCTGATGGCGACCTCCAAAGTAGATCTCCCTCTGAATAATGTCTGGTCTTTGTACCTGCTTCCATCTGCTGCTGGAGGATACCTCTCTGACAAGACAAGGTACTGATCTATAGTATAGCAGAACATCATTAGGAATCATTTCATTGATTTCTCCCCCCACTCCAGTCCTGTTTGGTTCTACTGCAGGTTGGGCTATCCAGTCTCTGTTTCCTGGCCATCCAGGCAGTATAGGGAGAGCACGGGCTCCCTCTTGTGGTATGGACCTCAAGTTAAATCAAATGTTGGTTGTTCGTTCTCACAAGTCTGGGCCACCATTGCCCCAGCACATCTTGCAGGCAGGACAGATTGTAGGTGGAAGGTTTTGTGGCTGGGTTGGTATCCAGGTTTCTCTTTCCATAGCCTGCAAAGTACCTTCTTGTACCAAAGAGACTAGAATGTAGTGGTGAATGAAGGCTTCAAGCTCACACCAACTGGACCTGCCTACGTTCAATGAACTGTGTGGAAGTTGTCCTTGGCAATGGGGATCCACCATCAGTTTTCAGAAGATGACTCTTTGTCCTAGCACCAGCCTGGGTCGTTCAGGGATCTCAGTGGGACCTTGATCAACAACTCAACTGAATGTAACCCAGTCCCACTACTAAAAGCCTTGCCTGGCTACAAAAGATGGCCAGTTCAGACTCTATCTTCTGCTGCTACAAGTCTTCACTAGGGTCACCCTCTTACATTCCAGGAAGTTTCCACTGTATTAGGTTTCCACACAACTCCCCAAATGCCCCCAATTCCAGCTGTCTCTCCCTGTACTCTCTCATTCTATCTTTCCCCATCCCAACACCTGATCCCTCCCACCCCTGTCCCCAGTCCACCCACTAAATCTACTCTATTTCCCCTTCCCAAGGAGATCTACGTTTTCCTCTTATCTAACCTCTTTATCTAACCTCTCTGGGTCTGTGGTTTGTAGCTTGATTACCATTTATTTAATAGCTACTACCCACATATGAGTGAATACCACATTTGTCTTTCTGGATCTGTATTTTAAAATTGGATTGTTTGGTTTTGGCATACCCAGTTTCTTGAGCTCTTTACACTCAGGGTGATATTTTTCTAGTTCTGTCCACTTGTCTGCAAATTTTGTGATGTCATTTTTTTAGTAGCTAATATTCCATTGTGTAAATGTCTCACAATTTCTTTATCCAGTCCTCAGTTAAGGAACATCTAGGTTGTTTCTAATTTCTGGCTTTTATTCATGAAGCCACAATGAACATAGCTGAACAAGTGTCCTTATAATAGGATGGAGCATCCTTTGGGTATATGGCCGAGAGTGGTATAGCTGGATCCTGAGGTGTATTGATTACCAATTTTCTGAGGAACTGCCATATTTTTTTTCCATAATGGTTGTACAAGTTTGCACTCCCATCAACAATGAAGGAGCATTCCCCCTTTTCTACATCCTTGGTAGAGGATATGAGCTGTCACTTGTATTATTGATCTTAGCTATTCTGAAGGGGTAAGATGGAATCTCAAAGTAGTTTTGATTTGCATTCCCCTGATGGTTAAAAATGTTCTCAGTCATTTGAGATTGCTCTGGTCTTAGTTAGGGTTTCTATTGTTGTGAAAGACACCACAACCATGAAGTTTGATATATAGAAGTTGAAGAAAATATAAGTATTTTCTTAATTGGGTGGCTTGCTTACAGTTTCAGCGTTCAGTACATTATTATCATGACAGGGAGCGGGGTGGCATGCAGGCAGATGTTATGCTGATTGCATCTTGGCTTGCAGGGAACAGGAAGTCAACTGAGTCACTGGCGGTATTCCAAACATAGGAAACCTCAAAGTCTGCCCCCATAGTGTCACCGTTCCTCCAAAAAAGGTCATACCCAGGCTAACAAAGCCACATCTCCTAATAGTGCCACTCCCTCTGAGATTATGGGGTTCAATGACATTCAAACTATCACACCTCTATTGAGAATTCTCTGATTAGATCTGTATGCCATTTTAAAATTGGATTGTTTGGTTTTGGCATACTCAGTTTCTTGAGCTCTTTACATATTTTGAATGTTATACCTCTATTGGATGTGGAGTTGCCAAAAACCTTTTCCCATTCTGTAGGCTGCTTCTTTATCCAATTGACGGTGTCCTTTGCCTTACAGAAGTTTTAAAGTTTCACGAGGTCCCATTAATTAATTGTTGGTCTTAGTGTTATGTTCAGGAAGTTATCTCCTGAGGTGCTGAGGAGAAGGTATATTCTTTTGTGTATGGGTGAAATGTTCTGTAAATATGTTACGTTCATTTGGTTTAAAACATCAGTTAGCTCCAGCATTTCTCTGTTTAGTTTTTGTCTGAATGACCTGTTCATTGGTGAGAGTGGGGTATTGAAGTCTCCCACTATCAGTGTGTGAGGGTCAATATGTGATTTAAGCTGTATTAGTGTTTCTTTTACAAAGGTGGATGCCCTTGTGTTGGGGCACAGATGGTTAAGAACTGAAATACCATCTTTGTGGATTTTTCCTTTGATGAATATGTAGTGTCTTTCTCCATCTCTTTTGATTAATTTTAGTTTGAAGTCTATTTATTAGATATTAAAATGGATATACCAGCTTGCTTGGGAAATCTTTTTTCAACCCAGTACCCTGAGGTAATGTCTATCCTTGATATTGAGGTGTATTTCTTATATGCAGCAAAATGATGGGTTTTGTTTTTTATAACCATTCTGTTTATCTGTGTCTTTTTGGTTGTGAGCCTAGCCTTTAGCAACTGAGCCATCTCTCCAGCCTGTAATCTGTGTCTTTTTTACTGGGGAATTGAGGTCATTGATATTGAGAGATATCAATGAATAATGATAGTTAATTCCTGTTATTTTGTTGTTGTGGTGGTGGTGATGGTTAAGAGTTATGGTTATGGTGATTGTGTGTGTGTTTTTGCACGGGTGCACGTGTGCGTGTATGTGTTTCCTTTCTTTTGGTTTTGTTGATTTGAGATTATTTATTTCCTGTGTGTTGGTAACTTCTTTGTTTTGGAGTTTTCCTTCTAGCTCCTCTGTAGGGCTGGATTTGTAGATAGATACTGCTTAAATCTGACTTTATCATGGAATACTTTCTACATACACAGTGATTGAAAGTTTTACTGATTACAGTAACCCGGGCTGGCATGTGTGTTCATTTGAGTCTGCAGCACATCCATCCAAACCCTTCAGGGTTTTAGAGTCTCCACTGGGAGGTCAGGTGTAATTCTAATAGGGCTGCCTTTATATGTTACTTAGTCTTTTTCCTTTTCAGTTTTTAATATTTTTCTCTGTTTTAGACGCTTAGTGTTTTGATTATTATGCGACAAAGAAACTTTCTTTTCTGATCCAACCTATGTGGTGCTCTGTATGATTTTTGTACCTATATAAGCATGTGCTTCTTTAGGTTAGAAAATTTTCTTCTATGATTTTGTTGAAAATATTTTCTTGGCCTTTAATCTGGTATTCTTCTTCTTCCTCTATTCTTATTATTCTCAGATTTGATCTTTTCATAGTGTCCCAGATTTCCTGGATGTTTAATGTCAGGAATATTTTAGATTTGACATTTTCTTTGACTGATATATCTATTTCTTCTATCATATTTTCAATGCCTGAGATTCCCTCTTCCATCTCCTGTATTCTGTTGTTGAAGCTTGCCTCTGTAGTTCCTGTCTGCATTCTTAAACTTTTCATTTCTAGGATTTCCTCATTTTGTGTTTTCTTTATTGCTTCTATTTGCATCTTCAAGTCTTAAACAGCTTTATTGGTTTCCTTAAATTTTTTGTTTGTTTTATTCTTGGTTGTCTTTAAGGAACTTATTCATTTCCTTCAATTATTTGTTTGTGTTTTCCTGAATTTCTTTAAGGGATTTATTCATCTCTTCTTTAAGGATCTCTTATCATTTTCATATAGTTGGTTTTAAGACCTTTTTCTTGTTGAGCTGTGTTGGAATATTCAGGACCGGCTTGGGTAGGATAGCTGGTGACATATTGCCCTAGCTGTTATTGGCTGTGTTCTTACTCTGATATCTAGGCATCTAGTTTTGGGAGGATTACAGGTCTAGGTGCTGATTTCTGGGTTTGTTTTGGTTGGGGGGAAGTTTTGTTTCTTGACTTCTGTTTTCTCACTGAATTTTAGGAGAGTGTGCTGTCTGAGTGGTGTGTGTGTGTGTGCTGTCTGAGTGTTGCTTGTTTATTAGCCTGCTTGACTGAAGTGTCTGTGTGTGTGTGTGTATATGTATGTGTGAGTCTGTGTGAGAGTGTGTGTGTGTGCTGTCTGAGTGTTGTGTGTGTGAGTGTGTGTGTGTGTGTGTGTGTGTGTGTAATTGTTGGTGTGTTGGAGGCCAGGGGCAGGTGAGGTCAGGGAGATGTTCTGAGGGATCCACAAATGGCATGGACCTGGGGGAGGAGAAGCTGCCCCTGGCGTTCTGTTGCAGCACTAGGGGTGACCCTGAGAATTGGGTCTGAGCTAACGGAGAGTAGGGAAGGTCCACGGGCAGCCTACTTGGTCTTCCGGAAGGTGTCACCTCTGGTTGAGCAGGGTGTGTCCACCTGGGTTTGGGGCTGGAACACCTGCTTTTACCATTTCACACCTGTATACCATGTGTACCAACAACTCTCAGTCCTCGCCTCCCTATCACCAATATCCTCTTCCCCCTATTCCAAAAATCTCACATTAATGCTCATTCATATTTTTTATATCCACTGGGATTCCAGGGACATCTGAGTACCCATGAGTTTGGAGCTCTGTTGGCAAGTTGTCATTTAGACACAGACACTGATGTAACATTTAATTTTATAGATTGCTTTGTCTTTCTCTCCTCTTTGGTTTTTGTTTGTTTGTTTTTTGTTTTGTTTCTTTTTGTGGGGGGGGGGAAGTAAGCTCTGCGAAGACGCAGGCTGAGCCTGGGCAGGAAATCTTGCCTCAGCCGCTCAAGTGTTGGAACTCTTTCAGGTCGCCTGATTCTACTTCATTGCTCATTTCTTTTTATTCTACCTTTACATGGAGCTGCCTAGTCTCATTCTTTTGTCTTTATTGTTCACCCCTTTTATTTACTTTTCCTTCTTTTAGTTTTTTGTTGTTGTTGCTAATATGAATCACTAGTCTCATTCTGCTTACCTTTCTCCATTCCTACTCTTAGCAACTAATATATTAGTACACACATGCTATTCTTATCCTTTTATTCCCCTGAAGCTACTGGAATTGATCAGTGAGTGACTATTACTGTATTTTCATAGTGGGCCTATACATCAGTTGTGATTGTTGCTTCCATAGTTAGTATTATACCTTCAAAGTGATGCTGGGAATTGAGCCTGGGTCTCTGAGTACATGGACTGAGGGTTTAGATAATAAGTTACATCCTCACTGCAGTGGAGAGCAATGACATTCTTAGTTCCACTTAAACATTGTAAATACACCTTGCAAGAATGTAGATTATTTAATAAATTCAGCCAGTGACTAACCCAAGATTCATAAGTCCCATCACAGAAACATAAGAACCATTAAAACCAGGATGATCTGACACCTCCGAATATTACTGATTCCATAGTAATGGACACCACTGAGAGTCAAGAAGATGAAATACAAGACAAAGAATTCAAAAGAACAATTATAAGTCTGTTCAACAAAATCAAAGATGTTATCAATTAATTTAAAAAGAATACACACTCAAACCGCTTGAGAACAAAGAAGTCAATATAGGATATAAAAGGAATTGTTACCCTTCAAGACCAAACTTGTGATCCAAATCTCCTGTGTAAACTTATGCTTAGACAACAAATGGATAGAGAACATGTCAAGATGAGTTTAAGTTTTAAGAAAAATATGTTTGGTGGATAAGGTTTATTCGCGGGTAAACATATTTACAATGATTTTTGGAGGGCTGAAAAGGTGGTTCAGAAGTTAAGAGCATTGGGTGCTTTCTCAGAAGACCGGGGGTTCAATTCCCAGTGCCCAAAGGTGTCTCATAGCCATCTGTAACTCCAACAGATAGATCCTACTCTTGGACTTTAATACAAGTTGTTGAATAGGGATGGGGACTCTGGTGAGATCTGGCAGTAGTTCAAAGTGAAGCATGGTCAGGGCCACAGCCACCTTCATGGCAAGGTGCTTCCCAACGCAGTTCCTGGGCAAGAAAGAGACAGTGAAACACAAAACAAACAAAACAACAGCAACAACAGAGCACACATGAGCTCAGAGGCTCACAAACAGGAATGTGATCCTCGAGTTCCCCTTTGACCCACCTTATGGCCCACTTCGGTCACCTCACTTTGATTCTCCTGAGAAGGACAGGAAAACATGGTTCTGTCTGGTACAATCTGGTGCAAACTGGGAAGGATCAAATGCTTGGAGGGACACTACCAAGCACACTAAATGTGTGGTGACCAATCCTCTGCTTCCAGCTGAAGGGGGCAGAACTCTCTAAAGCTAGATTGGGAGGAGGTGTTGGTTCGGGGTATGTTTCCCATGCTCCTCCAACCCAGACCTCAGATTTGACTGTACTTTCAGATTGTGGTAAAGAGTATAAGAGGAGATCAGAACTTCAATACCTGTGGTGTCAGCTGGAGATATAGGAAATATAGGTTACATCCATGGAATGGGTCCCTGGTCTGCTAGACATCAGGGCACCTGCATTCAAGACAGACCTGGTTCCATAAATCACAACTTTCAACATAATCTTGTTGTAAAGGGCTCACCAACATTCCTGAGCACAGGTGAAGAGCAGATGTAGCAATGAGGAGTAGGAAGTTATTGGAGAGCCACTGCAAAGTCTCTTGAGTGACTGCTACTCACACGTTTCTAATGCCTTCTACTAGTCTCAGAGCATATAAACTACTTCCCTAGGTGCCCAGAACCAGCCTTTAGAGAGGCACGCAGCTTCATTATCCAGACAAGGCCCCAGAATGTAAGAGATGATGAGTGACATGTCTGGAACCATAGAGTTAGCAAATGGCAAGGCAGAGACCAGGTCCAATGGCAGGTGAAGGATCTCATCCTAGGGAGGGGCTCGGTTCTGGTCATCAGCTGGTCTCTAACATCAGCCAAAAGATAGCTCAGAGAAAAACACCTTTGATTTATCGCATAGAACTTCCTGATCCCTTCAGTTTCCATGTCTTAAGAAAGGAACCGCATGTCTATAGCATCTATCTAGATAATCTGTCTGTTCTCCACTCTCAGGGAATCCAAAAGGACTTCTTATTTTCTTTTGTCCACAGGAAAAGGTTAAGGCATTGAGATTTGGGGCTCATACTTAGGCAAGGAATGCCCACCAGGAAAGGTGACGGGAGCACCCTCAGGAAAAGTGATGGGAACACTCATCAGGAAAAGGGACGGGAACACCCATCAGGAAAGGTGACAAGAACACCCATCAGGAAAAGTGACAGGAGCACCCATCAGGAGAGGTGACAGGAACACCCTTATGAAAGGTGATGAACACCCATCAGGAAAGGTGACAGGGGTGTCGACCTCTCTGCCCACAGCTTCGGCAGGTGGGTAGATTCTCAGGGCTTCCCTGAAGCACATGATGGTGTAGGATGTCTGGTCCAAGTCCCTGGAATGAAGATCAGCCTGATGAACAAGCTGAGCCCCAGAGAACCAGAGAGTCTACCCAAAGTCAGGATTCCCTTCTTTTTGGGCTCTCACTCAAAATGTGATGGGGTTCCACATTCAGGAAGACTCTGGATCTTCTCCTTGTATCTCATAGTGGTCAGGATGTGTGGTCAAAGCATTGAAGACCCAGGAATGCTGACTGTGGTGTCGCAACCCCAAAATGAAATTGTTTAACTCACCACACAATTTTTCATGAAGTGAGCAGTCTGTGTCCCTCCCTTTACTCCTATGCAGAGACTTGTGATGCGGGAGAATTGTCTGTATTCTGTCAATCATGATTTAAATAAACACTGATTGGCCATTAATCAGGCAGGAAGTATAGGCGGGAAAACCAGGCAGGAAGTAGAGATGGTGCAATGAGAACAGGAGTATTCTGGGAAGAAGGAAGTTCTTTCCCAGTTCTGCCCAGACCACAGAAGAAGCAAGATGTGACCTGCCCCGCTGAAAAGGTACTGAGCCATGTTGCTAACATAGATAAGAATAATGGGTGAATATAAGCTACAAGAGCTAATAAGAAGCCTGAGCTAATGGGCCAATCAGTTTATAACCTAATGCAGACTCTCTGTGTGATTTTCTTTGGGGCTTGCTGGCTGAGGGTATGGGGTGGGACAGAAATCCCAACAAGCCTGCCCTCATGTTACAGACTTGGGCCTTAGCCCCACCCACTCACTCCACAAATAGAAGGATGTTCAGAAAACCCAAGCACCTCTTTCCTCCAAGTTTCTCCAGTAATCCTCCATCCTGCAGCTGAGCCTTCCTCGCCTTGATCACTCTGTCTGCAGCTTGATAATGATTAGGAGACACGGATAGAAGTCACTGTAACCTCCAACACAGCCCCTAATCTCCTAACCTCAATCTGGATGCTTTATTTAGTTCAGGGAGCATGTGGGCATGTAGTGGTTCAGGATTGATGCCTAGTATTTGTTTCTCCTCTGACCTATTGCCAATGTAGACTTTGCTTGAGATGTTGAAATGCGTTCCAAACAACATTGTTTGATTTATGCCAGGGGTTACAAACCTCAGGCTTTCTGACATCCTAGCATCAGCCCCACCACCAATACTTGTTCTAGGTAAATATTCAGAATGAGTATATCCTAAATCTCTCAGGAAAGCAAGAGAGACTGGTTCTACATGAAGAGTCTTGTCTATTTCATCTGGGCTGATTTTGTTTAAGGAGATGGGACAGAAGAAGGAGAAAAAAACATTCGTGTATTTATGAACAGTCTGGCAGGCACAGTTGGTCTGCAGTCATCGGAGGTCAGCTTTAGAGAAGGAGTTTTGCTGAAAGAGTTTCGTCATACTGGAACTCTAGTAGCCCTAGGAAAGACTGAAAATTCTTCAGGTGGGTGGGGAGAATACACAACAGACTGATGATTGGGAGGTCAGAACTAGAGAG
>PVIU01015444.1:0-48280 GCA_004026605.1 Ondatra zibethicus
CAAGGTGCAGGTGAAGAGCAGAAGGTGGGAGAAGATGAGTTAGGAAGTTAGGACCGTGAGGGGCTGGTCCACCTACTGAGACAGTGTGCCTGAACTAATGGGAGCGCACCAATCCACCTGGACTGGGACTGAATGAGCATATGATCAAACCAGACTCTCTGAATGTGGCGGCGAAAGTTGGCAGATGGAGAACCCATCCTCACCCCTTTCTTACAGTTCATTCTAGAGGCCCAGAACCTGGGTGGCCTGCAAACCTCACTGATCTCTGAGGGGTTCCCTGAAAAGTATCACCTCAGGAACCCCCCAGGCCATGTTCTCAGCACAAAGGAGATTTATTTGGCCCAGAGAGACAGAGACAGAGATAGAGAAAGAGGGACAATGGGAAGGGAAGAAGGGAGGGGAAGGGAATTTGCCCTTGAGGGACAAAGGACTGCCTGTGGATGGAGAGGACACAGGGCAGTAGCAGTTTATAACGGTAAAGACAGAAATCCCAT
The DNA here is from genome assembly GCA_004026605.1 of Ondatra zibethicus. Taxonomy (NCBI): domain Eukaryota; kingdom Metazoa; phylum Chordata; class Mammalia; order Rodentia; family Cricetidae; genus Ondatra; species Ondatra zibethicus. The sequence continues at coordinate 495 of PVIU01015444.1, forward strand.
AGTAGGACGAGGTATTGAATTTTAATTGGGCATGTTAATTAGGTGAGTCAAAGGGGGCTTCTGAGTGATGGACTTCAATCCTTTGATAGCTGGACCTTGGTAGTCAGCCTCAGGAGGAGAAAGTGGCCAAATAAGGCAATAGGCCTTGGTGGCTAGCTCTAGGAATGTTATCTACCAGTTTTTAGCAAGACAGAGGGAATGGGGGGAAAGGGCGAGGCCTTCCAGTGCCGTACTCACTGAGCTGATCAGAGTCCCTTCAGGTACGGTATTGGGAAGCAGAAGTCAAGTGGTACTTCCCACATAGTTTTAGTCTGTCACTACCAGAGTTCTCAGGAGACATAGACAGAGTGACCAGACTTACCAAATGACTTTTACTAATATAGAATTGGTTTTATGTGATGGCCAATCATACTTTTTTTAGTGGTCTCATGGGAGTCAGTCTCTCACCCCAAGATAGGACAGTCAGTATTTATGAGGAAGCATCTCATTCATGTGCCCTGGGTACTCTGACAAATGCTGCAGAAGCAAAGCCAAGCTCCGGCATTAAACTGGTCACAGAATTTGCAGAAGGTAGGCAAACAACAGTCTTCCACAACCCGGAGAACGCCGAGGGAGACTTCTCGTCCTCATTCACCTTAGCTGACTTCATTAAGTACAGTGTAAGTGCCTGGCTAGGGTATACAAAGACAAATGTCTGCACTTTACCCCCAAGGAGTTCAGAGTCCAGAAGGGGAGACAGGCGTGCAACAATATGAACAGGATAGACATAAGCTGGCAGCCTTAGTATGCAGAGGAGTCTCAGGCAGAAGAGAGGGTCTGCCCACCGTGCCCTTTGTGAGTGAGGTGGCACTGTGACTCTGCTAGGCTTTGAAGGGCATTCGGCGCAAGTACATGTAGTCACGAGACTAAATGGCATCTGGAGGCCGTACTGCTGGAATGAGGTGATGGTAGCAGAGGTAACAGATGGGTCAGGGGATAATGTGAGATGGTGGAGGACTTGGATCAGGAGCGACACAGGTAATAGGGAACTATGAAAGATGGGCGCAGTCCCTGACAGAAACAATTTAAAGGAGAAGTGCTAGGCTCATGTTTTCAGAGAGTTCACTCCATGCCTGCCAGGGACGATGGAGCAGTGCTGGTCATGGCCACAGGAGCACATGGCAGAGGCTGTTACCATCACAGCAGCCAGGAAGCAAAGGGCTCTCCAAAACCAGGTGCTGGGTATAACCTGCAAAGTCTTTCTCTTAATGGTCTATGTTGCCCCTAGTGAGACCCCACCTCCTGAAGGTCCAACAGCCTCCCCATACAGCAGCACTAGCTGGGGAATAAGCACCCAGAATATGAGCCTATGCGGGGTGCTTCAGATTCAACCCAAATCTGGGAGGATATGAGGTGATTACACATGGCAATGTGTAGGGAAGAATTTGAGGGCATTGGTAGCTAATTGGCTATGACTTGTAAGATACAAGAAGTTCAAACTTAGGGCCTGGGGAGATGACTCATCTGGTAACTCAGATGGGTCTTCCTGAAGCACACTGGTCAAGCCAGTCCGGCTGAATTGGTGAATTTCAGATCCAGTCAGAGATTTTGTCTCACAGTGTACGATGGAGAAGCAATTGAGGAAGACACCCAACATTGACTCTGTCCTCCATATGCATGGGGAATCCATGTGTACATACATGTACATGCAGGCACAAACACATGCACACACCCACCCACATGCATGCATGAACACATGTACACACTTGAAGTCCTGGAATTGATCCCAGCTTTCTGCCCCAGGGAAACAGTGTAGATAATGATAACATCAGCTCCCAGTACAGAAGGAGGAGGAAGGAGAAAGACAGAGGAAAGAGGAAAGCAGACGGGCTGGAGAGTTAGTTAGACACAGAAACTTTCAGAAGAAACTTAGGCATATGTCTCGAGTAGAAAGAAGCAGAACTGAAATGTAAAGTGGAAAGCTTCTAGAATCTAGAAGTCTGAATCAAGGGAGAGGCTCAGCTCTCCGAGAGAATGCAGAAGTCAAGACACAATACACCCCTCGGGTTCCTGTGGGCTCCACCAGACAGTGACTCACTCAAAACTGAGAGGAAACTTGCATGGAGAAGGTGGGTAAAAGCATCTGTTGCTACTGAGGGGTGAAGAAAAACTTAGGTAAGGATCTAGAAATGAGCAAGTTGTAGAAACTGTTAGGAAGATGTCTTCTGTACTGTTGAAATGAGAGAGAGGTTCAAGGGCTCAGAGGAAGCGGAACCAATTCTGAAATAATGTACGGAGAAGGGGGTTAGCTAGAGGCAGCACTGGGTTGGAGGGCTGGACCTGATTGAAGACTGATGTGAGGTCCCCACAGAGACAGAAGCACATGGATTCCAGAGCAGGCTTGGGGACATTGATCTTCAACAGAAGAAGGAAAATATCTCCATCTCAAACTACTAGAATGTTGATGGATGAAAAAGGGAATATTGTAATGGTCTATGCTGTCCCTTTAAGAGATAAGCCCCGCCCACCCTCTCCCCCCCACCACTGAGGCAGGCAGATCTTCCTGCCTGCCTGCAACCTGAGCCCCTTCCTTTCCATCTCTCTCCCAAAGAGGTAGCTGCTGCCATGGCTTCTCTCCTCTCCCTCCCCCTTCCTCCCTCCCTCCCGCCCTCCCTCCCTCTCTCTTTCTTTCTCTCTGTTTCTTTCCTCATGCCCCTTCTCCCTCCTTCTCCCCTTACCTTCCATAACCCACTAAATAAATATCCAACCTTGCTCTGCATGGCGTGCCTATCCATCTGTCTCTCACTCTCCATGGCTGTGGCTCCTTCTGGGACTGGCCTGCACCCATCCAGTGGCTCCCTGCCTGGGACCCAGCTGCCTTCAAGGCCCACCGTGGTCTTGGAACCTGCTGCCCACTGCTGCTCCTGGGGGACCTGCAGTGTTTCTGCCGCTGTGCCCCTCAGGGAACCACAGCATTTTACTTAAACCATTACAAATATTGTTTGTAAAATTTAGGAATTTTAAGCCCACTGGCTTGAATTACTGAAATACAAAGGCCATTGTCCAGGCTGAGGAACCAAGGAAGGAGAAAACCAATGGAGAGTGCTAATCCCACCTGGGGAGAGTAAGACCGCTACCAAAATTTTGAGCCGCATTTGAAGCAAGCTTTAATTAAATACTGGCCGGGATGATGAACACTGGCCAGGTCCTTTCCTGAGCCATTCCAGGAAATGGCAACATCACATTTTGCAGAAGTTTATAAAGGCAAATCCATAAGGCTCATATTTCCCACTAGATCCAATCAGGGGAAAGTGTACATTCTGAAATGCTTCCTTACTGTGTGCCTCCTACCTACATCCAAACAGGGGCAATCATACATTCTGATGTATTTCCTGTCTATGTACCTCCACCTACATGTGATTAAGCACATCCCATGCAGTTGGGTGAAACAAACTTGTTTAGGAGATCAAAATAATTTGGCTTGTCTCTTATATAAATAGCTTCCAACATTTTAAGAAGTGTCTGTCCTTGGACAAAGGGCTTAAGGGTTAGAGGCGTTTTTGTTTCATGGATCTCTTACACACAGTAATTAAAACTTAAAACATAAGTTTGGCCATCATAGGAGGAGATATTGGTTCTTATATATACATGGTCAATGAGGGAATGAACTCCCAAAAATGAACTAACAGCAATAAAACTATAGGAAAACTACAAACTAGCCTAGAAAATGACCACCAGTATCCTAAGGAACTCAAAGATCTTTCTCCAGTTCCTGCTACATCTTATGTCAAATGACATCAATTCTAGAAGTTCAAGGCTCCTAAATTAAATGCAGTGCAAGGAGTTTGGTAAAGTCATGACTGTGAAAGCTGTGTATAGCACGGTACCCTCAGCTTGCGATGGAAGTCATATACAGGATGTGGGGCCCAGGGCAGCCAGCCCACACATATTGGGGCCCAGGCCACATGGAGACAGGCTGCACAACTGTCAAGGCAGGTAGCACCAGGTTCCGGGAAAAGCTATAAGCTGACACCACCCAGGGAGGGTCAGCATCTAAAAGGAAGTACCTGACATTCCAACCATTAGGTAAGATTAGCTAAGACCACCAGAAGTCCCTGAGCCAAGACCCCTAGACAAATGTCAGCTAGTCAGGGTCGTCACCCCAACCTCCACTATGATAAAAGCCCTTCCCTGACTAGATTTGGCACTCTCTGCTCTCAACTGCTGTGTTGGACGAACAGAGAATCCAAGCTTAAGCTTTGCTTTTACATACGAGTGCTGACTCCATGGTGTTTTTTTTTTGGGGGGGGGAACCTGCCATCTGAGTGTAACATGGGACAGGCACCCACAGCTTGCTATGGAAATCATGAATGGGACAGCTGTAACAGTAAAAACAAAATGCTGTGGGATCCCTGAGTAGCTGCAGTGGCAGAAACGCTGCAGGTCCCCGAGCAGCGACAGGCAGTGGGGCATGTGGTGGTAGGCAGGGGGCAGCGGGTCCCAAGAGCAGCCAGTCCCAAGCAGGAATAGCGCACAAGACCATGCCACAGGTCTCTGAAGGTGGCTGGTCCTGGGCGGCGAGCCCCATGGCGGCGGCCGGTGAGAGACAGATGAATAGGCACGCCATGCAGAGTGAAGTTAAATATTTATTTAGTGGGTTATGGAGGGGGAAGGGAGAAGGGGAGAAGAGGAGAAAGGCAGAGAGAGAGAGAGAGAGAGAGAGAGAGAGAAACAGAAAGGGGGAAGGGGAAAATGGAGAGAGGCAGAAGCTGCCTATTCCAGAGGGAGACAAAAAAGGAAGAAACTCAGGCTGCAAACAGGAATGAAGATCTGCCTGCCTCAGCAGACAGGGGAGGGAGTGGGTGTGGCTTCTCTTAAAGAGACAGAACAGATCATTACATTCTCATCTCATTTTTATAATAAAAAGGCGGGAGGTTAGGCACCACAGGTTAAGGGAATTGGGGCGGCAGATTCTCAAGACTGCTTCCTGCTTATTTATGGGCATTGTCTTTGGGGAAGAACCTGAGAAAGCTGGGTGCTGGCCACATCCTGGCATAGATGATATGTTTGTTCCTGTCCAGTGTTTGTGGTATGGAAATGTCTGGTATCTCTTACACCTGTTTAAGATATTGGCAGAACAGAGGACAAAGTTAAGTTTAGAAAAAAAAAGTTTAGGACCAGGGAATTGAGAGGGGTATATCTGACCTTTTTAAGGTGGATCCTTCAATTTGGGTCCTGAAACTCACAAGAATTCTTTGGGTTTGTGAAAACAGAAGTTTTAGACATATACATTGTGTAAACAGTAGGCATATTTATGTCAGAATTACTGTGACAGTATTTTTGCATAATGAAAAGTAGTTTTAAGACTATGGAAGGCAGCGTGAAAGAGAACTTTGATAGTGTGCACTTATCCTCACACCTTTATAACTTGCAGGTACACACCTTAATAACTTATATTTGTGTTTTACTGAAATTTGTTTGGTAAGGTTGTCCTTTTAAACTGACAAAACCTCTCAGCTGTCAAACTGCATCAGAGATCTTTGAGAAGGATGAAATTTTACTTGAGTTACTGATTAAAAAAAACCAGAGAACTTACTTGGTTGGCACCTAGAGCTACTCTTCAGAGTCCTCTATGGTTGCTGAAGGTTGTATCTGCCTTTTGCCAGGCTACAGAAGATCCTGTGGACTAAGAAATCTGTAGGAAGACAGGCCTACCTTGACCTGAGCACATAGGCTGTCAATTCCAGCGATTCTGTCCACATCTGGAGATCTTCAGTTTAGATGAAAGGCAGTTTTTCCCAGTTGTCAGCACTTGGCAGTTGAAGCAAATTGTGGATGGACATTGTTCTGTGCCCATTTGTCTTCTGTCTTCTTTGGAGGAAATAGAGTGCTGCTAGGAGCCAAACTGTCTCTTTTGTTATGAAAAGTTTTTAATAATTAAATATTTAAATGCCATATTCCCCAGATCTCTGAGAAGTTGAGGGCTGTTTATCAGGTACAGCTACAGTACAGAATCTGCCTGGCGAGCTGGGTCCGAGCTTAACTGTACTGGCTCTTAACTTAACAGGCAAGATTTACACTCATAAAAAGACAAAAAGAAGAAAAAACTGCTGCGATAAAGGACTAATGACAGAATTAGCAATAGCAGAGAACACCTTAATATATTTTGAATGAGGGTTGGATTAAATATAAAATATTTTTGTAAGAGACTTCAAAGTACATACCAGTTTAAAACATGAGACATATTGTTTTTGTAGTCTGAAATGAGATGCAATGAACAATTATAGCATTTATCAGTAAAAATAGGTGCATTTAAGTTACATGTATGAACACACACACACAGAGTGGACAGGAATTGGGCACCAAAGGCATGCCACTGTACAAAACACATATGCAACAGAGTCAGCAAGATGAATTTAGAGACAAAAACATAAGTAAACTGGGGTACCAGGCAGGGTATACGTCAGTAAAGATGGTGGGAGTTGGTTACCTGACCTGGCTCTCAGTTAAGATGATGGTGAAGTCACCTGACCTCGGACAAAATGGCAGGGGTCACATGTTGTATGGAAAAGCCACCCAGTTAAGATGGCGGTGAAGTCACCAAGGTCACCTGACCTTGGTCAAAATGGCAGTGGTCACATGTTGTATGGAAAGTTTTTGAGCTGCAGGGAATTTAAGGTTAATAATAAGAGAGACCTAGAGGTGTGATCCGCCCTGTGACTGAGCCGCCATGTCATAAGCTGCAAAGGGGAGTAAAAGGCTGGACTTGAAAACAGCCGCCTCATGGATCTGACCAATCTTGTTGGCAGCAGTAGTGGTGGCAGGGACAGTTTGAGGAAACTCCTTCCATTTGCCCATGTGCTGCTGACAGTAGTTAGAAAGCTCCCATAAAAATGGAGCCAGCTGGACACCAGTGGAGTGAGGGTACAAGCTGAAGAAGTAGGGTATTAAGGCCTGGGGTCTTAGGGCCTCTAAAAGGCATCCAGCCCAGGGGAGACAGACATGGATGGTTTGCTAACCATAGCTGGAACTGTGAAAACCTGCAAAAATGGCAACACCACAAGGCCTATAATGGGACGTTCCCCCTTATAGGCGGGGTGTAAATCAGTGCGAAAACCACAGGACCCATGAGAGAGCATCCCCTGACCCCTGGGTGGGGTGCTATTGCCTGACTGAATCCAGTTGGGGTGACTTGGAAGCCAGAGAGGTCAGAGGCTGCTCTGCTCAGTCTTTAACAGAGAGGGGAAAAAAGAAAAGAAAAAGAAAAAAGAGAAAGAAAAATTGAGGGACCCTGGGCCCCCAGTCCAATGCACCACACAGAGTGTGCAGTGCTAGCACAGGAGGACAGACAGACCCCGGGTCAGTCCGGTCACTATTTTAGCTAAGAAAGGCAATCCAGAGATGAATGTCAGTGAAGGGCTCAACCATAGCCTTAAAGACTGTGGTTAGGGGCTGTCCCCCATTTCTAGGAACACCAGAAGATTGCTGGGAGCTCACTGGTCAATTCCTTGGGTTTGGAGAAATGGTTAAGCTGACCAGAATAGGGGAAACTCACCAATTGAAGCTGGTGGTATGTGTAGAAATTGTGCTCAGGCATATGGAACATGTGGTTGTTGTGGAAAAAAATACCTGGTTCTGGATCATGACCCCGGGAGAGGAGCTCGGGGCAGGAGAGCCATCCGAGTCACGGCACCAAATGTAATGGATTAAATAAAAAATGCTGTGGATCTCCAAGTAGCTGCAGTGGCAAAAATGCTGCAGGTCCCCGAGCAGCAGCAGGCAGCGAGCCATATGGTGGCAGGCAGGGAGCAGCTGGTCCCGAGAGCAGCCAGTCCCAGGCAAGGACGGTGCACGAGAACACTCCGCAGGTCTCCAAAGGTGGCTGGTCTCGGGCGGCGAGCCACATGGTGGGGGCCAGCAAGAGCCAGATGGATAAGCACGCCATGCAGAGTGAGGTTGAATATTTATTTAGTGGGTTATGGAAGTATGGAAGGGAAGGGGGAGAAGGAGAAGAGCAGAGAGAGAGAGATACAGCCAGACAGGCAGAAGGGAGAAAGAAAAGGGAGAGACAGAAGCTGCCTCTTTGAGAGGGAGATAGAAAAGGAAGAGACTCAGGCTGCAAACAGGAATGAAGATCTGCCTGCCTCAGCAGGCAGGGAAGGGAGTGGGCATGGCTTGTCTCTTAAAGAGACAGAATAGATCATTACAATAGCATCTTCAGCTTGCTATGGAGCTTCATCTTCTTGGAAGAACAGTGGGAAGACAGTGTGGACTGGTACAGTTTTAATAAGGAATGACACCCTGGGAAACTGCTGAAATATTGCTGGCCCTGGAAGGAGAAGCTTCCAGGTGAGCCTTGGGGAACATGTTTACTCTAAGCTGTTTCCGTTCAGTCCTAGTAAGTTTATGTGATTTAATGCCCTTTTAATTCTATGAATCATTTGGGCTTTGGTGGTGGGAGCAGAGAATGAGACAGAGAGACACACAGAGAGACAGAGCATACAGGAGGCATAATTTATTGGAGCGTTGTCTTCTTGTTCTTTTAGCCTCATCTGTAAGGGGTCTTTATGTGTCATTTTCTTGTCCCACTGCTGTGACAAACCACCGAGCAAATGCAACTTAAGGAAGGACTGATTTGGGCTCCTGATTTGAGGGATACATCCATTGTGGTGGGGAGGATATGGTAAAGGAGCAAGAGGAGGCTGGTCACACAGTGTGTCCACAGCCAGGAGGAGGAAGTGAATGGTACCACTCAGCTGATTTTTTCCATTTTTTAAATCTTTTTATTCTGTTCAGTATCTCAGCCTGTGGATAGTGCTATCTGATGGTTTGCTTCTTTTTTGCCAGCTTAGTGGCTGTACTATCTGATATCAGTAGATATGAATCTACTGATATTTTAATTATCATCTGCTGTTCCATGGTCTCCCAGCCAGTGCCCTGCTGGACTCGGCCCTGGCTCTGTCATGGCCATGATATATAGGTTTAAATTAAGTCTCTATTGTTCTGTTTATCAATAAGACTTGGGAGACAAAAGCTGGGGTGAAAACCTGCTAGCTCAGAGAAGTTGAGTAGCAACTAGCTGACCTTGCTTTTTGGCTGGGGACACTGTAGGAGACTTTTTTTTTCTCTCATCCCAGAAGCAAAAGGAAGTTCAAACTCTAGTCCCCACCCTTTCCTTCCTGAGCATCCTCTCTATCCAAATTTCTGGCTTCTCTATGGCTAATTCCAGTCAGCTAGTGGCTGGCTACACCCCCAGGTTTTTTCCTAAGACTGTTAAGCATTTTTTATTTTCTTTTGCAACTATTTATAAGGTAATTTTTCCATTAGAATGTGAACCCATTGAAAGACGGTACTGTGTTTCATTCACCCTTACATTTCAAACATAGTTCCCCAAACACAGCAATGCCCAGAAAAATTGACAGAACACTCCTTGGCCAATTCTAGCTCAAAAAAAAAAATTACATTTCCTCCCCTTCTCCCAGTCCCCTCCCGCTCCCTCCCACCCCTCCTCCCTCCCCCTGCTTCCTTAAAAGAGGGCATGGTGCCCTGCACTGTGGGAAGTCCAAGGCCCTCCCTCCTCCATCCCGGCCTAGGAAGGTGTGCATCCAAATAGACTAGGTTCCCAAAAAGATAATACATGCAGAAGCGATAGGTCCTAGTGTCATTGTTGATGTCTTCTCATTCTGCCCCCATTGGCAGCCACATTCAGAGAGTCTGGTTTGATCATGTGCTCGTTCAGTCCCAGTCCAGCTGGATTTGGTGAGCTCCATTAGTTCAGGCACACTGTCTCAGTGGGTGGACCAGCCCCTCATGGTCCTAACTTCCTTGCTCATCTTCTCCCACCTTCTGCTCTTCGACTGGACCTTGGGAGCTCAGTCCATTGCTCTGATGTGAATGTGGGTCTCTGTCTCTATTTCCATCCATCAGACAAAATTTCTATGGTGGTGATCAAGATATTCATCAATGTGACTCTGGGACAAGGCTAGTTCCAGCACACTCTCCTCTGCTGCCCAAGTACCTAGTTGGGGGCATCCCCTACACCCCCAGTTTTAAGATAAACTTTATTGACTGTCTGGCCTGTCACAGTGTGATCAAAATATCCCACAACAGCTACCTACATCCAGGGTGGATCTTTCCTGGTCTTTTAAGTCTTTAACACTTTCACAAAGACACCCTCTGGGTGTGTCTCCTAGGTAATTCCAAATCTAGTGACGCTGAAGGCGGGTATTAATGGTCATGCTTTGATGTAAATTAATCTGGACATTAAAGTCAAGCAAGTCATGTATTATTTATTCATTGTGTCATAGGCTCTATCAAGGGAAGGATGGGAGGGGGTTTCTGATCCCTCCCACTATTCCCTAGCAGTCTTGCTGGTTATCTCTAGCTTGATTAAAGGGAATGATACTCATTTGTAAATGTATTTGGCAAACTTACCCTGCTATTGTTTCCATTATTTTGCAAATTACAGACATTGAGATGAAGGCTCTATAATTTCCTAGTGCTCCCTTTATTCCCTCTTGGGAAACTGGTGTTGCCCTGGCATGCTTCCACTTAGCTGTTATTTCATTTGAATGAGCAAATTCTTTATTATGATTAACAAAGACTTCTGCTCCATTCCTCTTTGAATATCAGTCTGCTTATGGAGATGAGTTGATTGGGAGCCTGCTGTCTGCTTGAATCCCTGAAAGACTTCAAGACAACAGACACCCAAGGATTCCTAAATGACATGTTTTTTTTTTTTTGCATGTTCTTCATTTTGAGTCTGTGATACGTTTAGTAATTTTGCCATTGTCTGGAACTTTTTTCTTCGCTTCTTTCAATTCTGCTTCTAAGTGTCTCCTTCACCCATTACTTAAATGCCTGAAAAATATGCAAATGGCTGGGTTTTGGGTGATTGTTGGGGCTCAGAAAAGTGACAGCCTGTAAGGAAGTCCTCAGCATCCAAGCTTAGCACTAAGCTTCCCCAGCTCCCTGCCTCTGACCACTCTCCCTTTACAAGCCACAGAAGCTAGAATCCCTCTCCTGCAACATGATGACAGCAAACAGAATGTCTTCCTCCAGAGCCAGATATCAAACCCCCAAAACATGACTCTGACTTTACTACCTTTCTGCCTAACAGCTGGTTATTGAAAACTGATCAAACCTGCCATGGTAACACCGTTCCAGAAATGATGCTGTCTTGTGCCTGGAAGGCAGGTATGCTGAACAGTATTCAGGAGACTCTGAACAGACAGATGTACTGGTGCTTTCAGCTCAGTTTCATTGACAGCCTGTGAATCACACTTCTACATGAGTGTCTTTAGAGATGCTTAGCCTGGGTTTTGAGTCTTCAATCTGAAGGCTCTTGAGTCACATAAACCCATGATCAAGCAGCTTTCTTATGCTTTACTCTCATTAGGTCCAGTTACGGGAGTGCTGGCCATTTAAGATGAGCAGAACTCCCCATACATGCTCTTGCAATTTTAAAGCTCTTCCTCCTTTAACCTCCTTTGGTCTTCTTTTCCTCATCTGTATCTGTCAAGATATTTTTACAAGATTTTCACAAACAGTCTTGATTCCAGCCACTTTGGGGTACCTCAAATGCAGACATGGTTTACCTCCAGTGATAAGCATCCAATAACCACTGAACCCACATGACCTTTGCACACCAGGCTCTCCTTCCTAAAACTTCACCTGGTGATTCCCAGTATAATGCTTATTGTGCAGATTCTCACTAGGTGTCTGTCTCCTCCTGGAGCAGGTACATGTAGGGGTATCACATTAAGAACACTTTTCTGGGTGAAATGTGCTGGAACTAACACAGGGGCATGACTGGAGAGCCTATGTTCCAGACCAAATATCCACGCAGAAAATGCTTTTTGAATCCCTTTTTCCTCTCTGTTCTTTTGTCTTTTCTCTATTAAGTGATGTCAGCATCTTAAGTCTCCCTTCTTCCTTCAACCCCAGCAGTACACTGTACCAAGGTGAGAGGAGCTCAAATCCTTTCTTCCAGAAGGGTGACATTGTGTAAAGGGAGGGCCATCAACAATTGCAACTCATACTGAAAACGTCATGTGTGCTTGGCATCTTTCCAAGCACATTATTTCTGTTGTTGACTTCATCTCACTCAGTCCCAGCCATCTGAGAATGTGTATTAGGCTGGGTCCTCAAGAGGAATATAATGTATGCAGATTTAGTTATGGACATTTATTAGATTGGTTCCTATGACAGAAGCTGGGTAGTCCAACAATGCCAATCTGCAACACTGGAGGGTCTGAGAACTTGGAAGTTGCTAGTCCATGAAGCTAGCCCTCAGCTGCCCAAATCCAGTGCTGAAAGTCTAGATTCCCGGCAGTCACTGGTGTGGACTACACATGGGAGGCCTAAGAACCTGGAATTTGATGTCGGTGGTGGGATGCAGCAGCAACCATAGATGCGCTCACTCTGCAAGAGGAAGCATAGGCAGACACCCACACTGCCTTTAACTAGGGCCTCTTTCTATCAATGAAGCCCATGGGGAGTGGGCTAATGTGGCTGCTCATACTGAAGACAGCCTTGTCTGCTCAGTTAATCCTCTAGATTAACACACAGTCACACTTAGAGCAGTGCTCCCTAGGTGACTCCAAGTCCTGTCAAGTTGGCAATGAAGACTAACCATAACATGAAATAACAGGAGGCAGAGAGGCCCACAGCTGGCTCCCATGTGGAAGGTGCAGGTTTTGAACACATGACGAACATAGAGCCAGGCCTCCACTATGGTGGAGCTTTGCTGAGCTTTCTGAGGTGCCTGCCATCAGATATTGATCATGTATGCACTGAGCACTACTGCATGCTCAGCTGGTTTGGATCTGCCATCTCTTTAATTTTTGCAATAATCCCTGGAATCAAGCCTTCTTTTTATAGTCAAAATGGAATCTCAAACACATTCTTTCCTCAAGTTGTGACTCCCATCCATAAAATTATTTTTGTTGCTACTTCATAACTATAATTTTGCTTCTGTTATGAATTGTAATGTAAATATCTGTGTTTTCTGATGGTCTTAGGCAACCCCTGTGAAAAGGTTGTTTAAGCCCACAAAAGGTCATGACCCACAAGTTGAGAACCACTGAGCTAGGAGGAAGAAGCCCTAAATAGTTCAGGGAATTGCTTTTTAGAACCCTCTGAAGGGTTTACTTTTGAGAACACTGTGAATTTTTCTTATCAGACTGAGGGTGCTAATAAGGTCCCACTGATTACAAAAATGTAGAAGCCAGTAAATGTTTCTTCCTGTGCAAAACCTTGGTCCCTGATTGTTGGAGGAAGCCACTTGTTGGTTCTGGCCATTTAGCACAGAATAATCACACAGAAACTCTATTATTTAAAACACTGCTTGCCCATTAGCTCTAGCTTCTTATTGGCTAACTCTTACATATTAATTTAACCCATCTCCATTAATCTGTGCATTGCCACGTGGCAGTGGCTTACCAGCAAAGTTTCAGCATGTCTGTCTCTAGAGGAGGCTCCATGGCTTCTCTCCAACTCTGCCTCCTTTCTCCCAGCATTCAGTTTAGTTTTCACGACCTATTTAAGTTCTGCCCTGCTTTAGGTCCAAAGCAGTCCTTTATTAGCCAATGGCATTCTCAGCATACAAAGAGGAATCCCACATCTCCTCCGCTTTTCTGTTTAAATAAAAAGGAAGGTTTTAACTTTAACATAGTAAAATTACATATAACAAAACAGGTATCAAGAATTATAGTTATGATATTTATATCTACTTTATCTTTTATTATAACAAAGGAAAACTATAACTGTAACTATAAATTCAACTCCATCAAAAACTCCAGAAGGATATAATATTACCTAAGTAAACAGAAAGTACATTGTAAGCAACTTCCAAAACTCTTGAAATGACAGAGACTTCTAGTTGCCTGGACAGTCACCCAAAGTTCTTCTATACTGTTGGGGCAATCATCTTCAGCCTACAGGCCCATAGTATCCAGCAGACTTTTCCATGAAGCAGGAAATTTCAAAAACAGTTTCACTATATTGGCAGTTTGTCAGTCACTTTGTTTTGTGTCTCACAGAATATCTAGCAGACTCTTTTATGAAGCAGGAACCCCAAAGGACCATCTCATCTTTAGGCAAGTTCAGCGGTCATTTCTCTGCTGAGGGCCAGGTCACCTGGGCTCAACACATCTCCTCTTGAGAGCTGTCAGTGCTTCAGTAGAATATTTTTCCCCAAGAGATGTTTTGTATGATCAAGAGGGGATGTGCCCTGAGGAACAGTAGGAGGAAGGACTCACACTGGTGTCAGCTTCATCAGTAGCTTGAGCAGAGGTGGAGTTGCTGTTTTAGAACAAAGACATCGAGTCTGGTGGTGGTAGCACATGCTCTTTTAATCCCAGCACTTGAGAGGCAAAGGCAGGCAGATCTCTGTGAGTTTGAGGCCAGCCTTGTCTACAAAGTGAGTTCCAGGACAGCCAAGGCTAAACAGAGAAATCCTGTCTCCAAAAACTAAAAGCCAAAACCAAAACCCTCCAAAGACATGGGAAGCTCTTTCCCTTTTCAGCTCACACTTCACTGCCCATAGGTTTCACTCAGGGGTGAATTCACAGGTGCCACAGAAGAATTGGAGCCTATGTGACAAGTGCCTCTCTCCATCCACACTCTTTCTCTTGTCCATCAGCTCAGAGGCAGGTCTGCTCCGTGGGCCACCTTGCTGAGCTGAGCCCTCCTCTTTCTACCTCAGAAGAGTTCTCTCAGAGCCTCCTATGGTGCGTCCACCTCATGCACAACACTCTAAAGCACTCTCGAGCTCAAGGGCAGTCTCTCTAAGCACCATGCCTCACTGTTTGTCTATCTAATACCCAACCTCTTTATCCAAAGACCTTGCAGTAAATTCTTTCCCCACCCCTCACATGTTATCTTGAAGGATAGGTATATCCACCAACCTGCAAGCTACAGGGCCCGGAAGTGAGCATGTAATCTTGTTTGACCAATCAGTGTTTTCCTTTGGAGCTTTGCTGTGAGGAATAACGCAGAGAAGTGATGGGTCTGTAGCTGGGCAGCACTCAGGAAGCAGCGCAGGCTCAGCCTTCTGTGGAGTCTGAGGCCATGCCCTCAAACTGTTCTTCGTGCTTCTGGCTCTGAGCTCTTTGGTGGATGAATGTGAGTTATCTGTGGGAAAAGACAACCACAGACCCTTCTGTTATTCAGAATTCAGACTGAAATGGAATTGAATAGATTATAGAAGGGTGATGAAGAGCATCTTTGTGGTCCTTTTTTGTCGCCTCATTTCCGTTGACATTAGCTTCCTCACCTCTAGCAATCTTATGCTGCCCTTACTGCCCAGCTTTCTTATGCTGGTCCCTTTTTTGAACTTGTCCCCACCAAAGTCCAGAGAGCTTGGACACTTTCTCTGCAACCCCATAATCCAGATAACAATGTATGCAGTTGCTGTCTTCAGGACAGCTGCCCTGCAGTCTGTGCTGCTAGAGCCTCAACTTGTCACAGCTCACAAAACAGATGACTCTTAGAGTTTTACGGCTCCATCTGTGAGCTGCTGTAAAAGGAGGCTTCTTAGGCCACACTGAGTTGAAAACACACATTGCGAATCAGACTGTGTCTCTCTTCTACAGCTGCTGCTGATTCTGAGCAAGCAGCAGAAAGAATATCTTCAGGCAAGGTGATGTCTTCTATCACCCAATGGCTTTCATCAAATTACAGAGCTCCTTGGGCTCTCCATGTTTGAACCCGGAAAGAGGAGGGCATTACAGAGGGCTTTCCTCAAGGTGCTTGCATTTCTATTGATTTAGGTTCTAGTGTCATTTGCATTTTAGTAGAATATTTGTAGATTTTCAAACACACATCACCAGTGTCCAGAAATGGAGTTTTGTGACAGGCCAATGGCCAAGATATTTGCTAGGATGGAGGACAGAAGGGGAGGAATAAGGAGAGGTATCCAGTTTCACTATTCAGCTTTTCGGATGTTACAGCTCATCACGTATGTCTTCTCTCACTAGACTGCATGTGTGAAGGGCGATCTACTATCTAGCAAAGAGGCCCCTGGTGTGCTTTGATATGTGGCCTAAGATACACGTCTTCCTGGAGCTTCTGACTCTTGGCTTAAACTCAGCAACTGCAACTTCCCTGGGGAAGCTTTGCTTCAGAACACAGTGTGGCTCCATGCTTTCTCTCTGAGCAAACAAGAGAGTACTCACCATGCTGCTCCAGGGCAGTGGGTACACCATGTGGATTCATGTCTTTGTGTGAGTGTGTGTGTGTGCATATGTGTGTTGCTAAGCAGGCTGGGCTGGCTGAAGAGATAGACCTAGGCATTCAGCTGTGTCTGCCTCCCCTCTTTCTTTGTGGACTCTGGGGGTTGAAATCTAGTCTTAATTTTGCAAGGCAAGCTCTTTACCAGCTGAGCTATCTTTTCAGCCTTCACTTCTTTGTATCTTCACCCCTTGCACTGATGGATCGGTCCATGTTTGTTCAGTTACAGCTCATACACATGTATAAGAATGGTGCAGGCCTCCATCACCTCCTGACTACTTATCTTGCAGAGGCAGAGCTTAGAACCATCATAAATCCCATTTGACTCAACAGCTGGAAAAGATACATTTTCCTCTCTGCTGTGACTGTGAAACCTGGATATTGAGACACTCAGCTGTTATGGTTTAAGTAAAATGCTGCAGGTCCCCAAGTGGTGGCAGTGGGCAGCAGGTCATGATACTACACTGCAGGTCCCTGAGTGGTGGCAGGCAGTGGGTCCTGAGACCACAGCAGGCCACAAAGGCAGCCAGGTCCCAGGCAGGGAGCCCTGGAGTGCCCATGGGCCATGAGGGCCAGCGGGTCCTAGGCACGGAGCTGCATGATGGGTAAGAGACGGAGACAGGTAGGCACGCCATGCAGAGGAAGTGGGTATTTATTTAGTGGGTTATGGAGGGGAAAGGGAAAGGGGGGAAGGGGAGAAGGGAGAAGAGCGGAGAGAGTGAGAGAGAGAGAGAGGGAGAGAGAGAGGGAGAGAGAGGGAGAGAGAGAGAAACAGAGGGGGAGGGGAGAAGTAGGGAGAAGGGAGTGAGGCTGAAGCTGCTTCTTCAGGAGAGAGACAGAAAGAAAGGGGCTAGCAGGTTGGAATTAGAAGGAAGATCAGCTTGCCTTGGCAGATTGGGGGGGTAGGGAATGGACAGGGCTTGTCTCTTAAAGGGACAGGACAGACCATTATATTTCCACCTCTTTTTTGTAATAAAAAGGCAGAAGGTTAGGCACCACAGGTTAAAGGAATGGGGGTGGCAGATTCTCAAGACTGCTTCCTGCTTATTTGTGGGCGTTGTCTTGCGGGGGAACCTGAGAAAGCTGGGTCCTGCTCACATCCTGGGGTAGCTGGTCTCATTGTTCCTGTCTGGTGTTTGTGGTATGGAAATGTCTGGTATCTCTTACACCTGTCTAAGGTATTGGCAGAACAGAGGACAAAGTTAAGTTTAGGGAAAAAAAATTTAGGACCAGGGAATTGAGAGGGGTGTATCTGACCTATTTAAGGTGGTTCCTTTAATTCGGCCCCCTGGAACTCACAAGAACTTTTTGGGTTTGTGAAAACTTAAGTTTTAGATATCAGAATGACTGTGACAGATGTTTTTGCACAATGAAAAGTATTTTTTAGACTATGGAAGGCAGCATGAGAGAGAAATTTGATAACTTGTATTTGTCCTCACACCTTTATAACTTGTAGGTATACACCTTAATGACTTATATTTGTGTTTTGCTGAAATTTGTTTGGTGAGGTTGTCCTTTTAAACTGACAAAACCTCTCAGCTGTAACCTGCATCAGAGATCTTTGAGAAGGATAAAATTTTACTTGAGTTACTGATTAAAAAATGACAGAGAACTTACTTGGTTGGCACCTAGAGTTACTCCTCAGGGTCCTCCATGATTGCCGAGGGTCATATTTTTCTTTTGCCAGAGAGGCTTAGAGGCTACTCTGAGTGGTCTCTCACAGCAAGGACAAGTGGTCCAAAAGAAAAGAAAAAGAAAGGAGAAGAAAAATCCAAGGGACCCTGGGCTCCCAAATTAAATGCACTGCACAGTGTGTGAGGGAGAACCAATCCTGAGTTGTCCAGTCACGTTTTTAGCTATGGAAAGCAACCAGAGATGAATGTTAGTGAAGGGCTCTAAATTGCACAGTTGAAGAGACAAGAAGACGCACTGCTCTGGCAGGAGCCTGCATTCATTTTGCTAAGAGCTATGGCTGCAGAAAGAATTTCAGTAACAGCAGACCACCTGAGGAATCAGGAGGACCCATACCCATTTGTCAGTGACTCAGGCCTGCTTAAAAGCAAGATACAGTTTCTGCAGCTCATAAGTTGGACAAGAGCGATCAGCCCTCTTTCACATAGGATGCAATATTTGAGGCTGTAGTGGTGCCTGCAATTTTGTTAGGTAAAGAAAACAGGAAGCAAGCCCATTTTCCCATGTCTTCTGTCTGAGAGGGCTGTGCTGATTTCTTGTCAATATTGTATTTACTCTCCTGGTCATATGAGCAGAGACAGGAGGATGAGTCACAGTTAACTGACTGCTAAATTAAGAAAATGTAACCCATGTGCTTGCTGGAAGGCTGAGAGCCTTTTCCCTCAGCAGCCTTGTCACACCCTCAGCAGCACAGGCATTCCTGCACCCCTGCTGAGCTGGCGGCTGGGGTGATTTGTGACAGTCTCTTCCAGAGCTGTGAGATTCTGGGATGTTCCTCTGTGCTTACTAGCCCCAAAGCTCCACTGTGGCTCCACTCACGTCCACTGCTCCCAGTTCCCCAGACTGACTGAAATGGAGCATGTCACATTGGGCAGTGCCATTTCTAGGAACTCTGGTCCTGTGAGGAATCTGTTGAGATACTCAAGGTGACTTCCTCACTTTTTACATAAAAGGGTAAGAGACCTAGCAAGGCTGAAGCAGGTTCCTGAACTCGGACTTCCAGTTCCCGGTTAGAGAAACCTTTCCCCTGAGCACCTCTGAAGATCAGTGCCACACAGGAAGGCCTGGTTTAAAAGCCGCAGATGGGTCAAAGTTAAGTAAACAAACAAGTATCACCAGAAAACACAGCCAGTTCTCATTCCAAAGGGAACGAGAGTCATTATTATGGGGCAGGGCAGAGGGCTCACTCAGTAAGTGACATACTAGCCTTGTGAACATGAGAACTTGAGTTCCATCATGTTGAAACCCATGTTAAAAAAAGTCAGCATTGTGCCATGTGCTTGCAATCCCAACAATGGGAAGTCAGAAACAGGTGGATCCCTGAGGCCCACTGGCCAGTCAGCCTACTTGGCAAGTTCCAAGACAGTAAGAAACCTTATCTTCAAAAGCAAGGTAGGTGGTGTCTAAGAAAGGACAGCTAAGGTTTCTTTCTGACTTCTATACTTATAGGCATACACGTGCACCTGCAAACACACACACACACACACACACACACACACACACACACACACACAGAGAGAGAGAGAGAGAGAGAGAGAGATTATTCTGAATATAAGTGGCAAAGGAGCACAGATTTGTATTGCCCAAGATGGTATGCTGCAATCTAGAACTGGTTATAAGAACTCTCAAGGCATTAAAAACAGTTATAAATAAAGGGACTTAACTGAACACATTTGTGGGCAGGGACTCTACTGCAGACCTCAGATGCCCACTGGGGACATTCTTAGCTTTCAGCTGGAGAAAGCTACTGGTCTGCTGCGAATACATTGCAAAAGTCTTATCTGATAGTCAAGAGGATATTAGGTTGGATGCAGAGGTGGGCAGAAGTGATTATGAATGAAGCTAAAGACAATCCAAGATCTTTTTGGCTGTCTGTGTGACTAGTCAGGAGGTTCCAGTGGTCAGTCAGGAGACAGGATTCACACAAGCCAACAAATAAACCTCAGGTCACATATTTACCAGCCAGGCCACTCCTGGGGACTGGGACGTCGGCTGAAGAGCCAGGACTCTCCATTGGAGGGAGGTTTGGCTTTGTCACTTCTACTCTGTCGCATCCAACACCTTACCAGATCTGCTGACTTGACTCAGGGCCCGATTTCTCTTCTTTCCCAAATGAAGCAACGGGGTCAGACACTTGGCTTTCTTCACATAGACATTAGATCGCCAGTTCTGATCTTTATTTTCATAGAATGCTACACTCTTGAGAAACTACTGGTGATTTTTCTCCAGATGAATGGGGTTCTGGTTCATCTCATTCTGCAGTATTAGCACAGGCTAGCTCATGGGCAGGAGTAGGCATTAGTAACATGGGTCGACACAAAGGAAACCCTCTTGGGTGTGGTCGCCACTCCATTTTCACCCCATTTACACAGAGCATCATGCACCCAGGAAGCGGAGGCAGGAAGAGTACTTAGAGTCTGGGGCAGTCTGGCCTGTCTAATGATTACAGTCCAGCCAGGGCTACAGAGTGAGCCTGTCTCAAAAAAATCTCTGGTTTGCTCTGGTTGGCCTGGATATAGCTGTGTAGACAAAGTTGCTGTCGTGGAGTTAGGGAGGTGACTCAGTGAGTAAGAGCTTTTACCATAAAGGCATCAGGATATGAATTCAGATGTCCAGCACCCATGTTAAAAAAAAAAGCTGGTTGTGGTCAGGAGGATTACTGGGGTGAGCAAGGCACAAGTCTAGCTCTAGGTCCAGTGGGACACCCTGTCTCTCTGAAAAATTGCAGATAACAGTAGAGAAGGGCACCTTTTGACTCACTCATACACACACACACACATGCACACACACATACACACACATACACACACACACACGGGCATACATCACTGTACACACATGCACACATACACACACACTTTAATCCAAAACCTCCAAATCATAGGGAACCATTTGATTGTACCCAAATATAAGAAAAAGAGGTGGGGAGGGAAGAAGGGAGAAGGAGGGAGGGAGGGAGGGAGAGAATTTCCCAGCTCAGAGCTTTCCTTCCTTTTGCTGACCTGACGAGTCTCCCAGAGCATGAAGCATCTGGAGCAATATTTTGCAAGAGGAAAGAATCCTGTTTGTTCTTCCCGCATGGGCCTCTTGGACTTTGGTTCCCTGAACATCTCCTGAGTTTGGAAAATCTCCGGGTTGCAGAGAACAGCAGTCTCTGGGAAGGAGAGGCCTTCTGCTCAGGACTTGGCAGAGCTCTTTGCTCAGTTACTCAGAGTTCAAGGAACTTGACAGACAGAGGTTGTTTGTTTGTTGAAGACTTGAACCTGCTGGTTCAGCCAGTCACCTCACACCTAGCTCTTCAGTCTCCTTCCAGGGTGGTGTCTTCTTGCTGAGGAGGCTCAAGAATGGTATTTATCACAAACCAGAGACAGTTTTGTGCCCTTCTGGTTTATTGAGCCTCACTGTGCCTGGAATGATAAATCTGTCTCTCTGTATCTCTGTCTGCCTGTCTCTCTCCCCACCCCCCGTGTTTTACTCCAACGATTGAGAAAGAAGACAGACGGCTAGACAGATTTCTAGCAAGCAGACTGTGACAGTCTAGACTAGTAGTAAAACAGTCAACTTATTTTTTTACTTTGTGATGATTAGTGATTTATTTTGTATTTAACCATTTTCCAATCCAAGAAAGTAAGAAAGTGCCCCCAGCCAGCTTCAGTGACTTCACCAGTAACAAGAAGCTTATCCTTCTGAGGAGCAGGAGGTACATGTTGTTTATGAAAAGGCTGTGAATCTTGAAAGGCTCCTACTTTTTTTTTATTCTGTAATTTTAAAAAGCAGCACATTCTGTTGTTAGGTATTGGCAAAAAGAGTTGAAACTACAGCTGCTCTTAGGATTACATGGTTTCAGGGAGCAAAGAATGACTTGGACTTAGGTAGAAAAGGTTCCAATTATGGACCTAACAACATGATTCAGAACATGCTAATGTTGCTCAGAATTGATTTTCTCTCCATAAAGGGAGCCCCTTATTTGTCAAAGAATAGAGGATTGCAATAGATTCTAGGCACAAAAATAATTGCTGAATTGTGGGCTGCTAAGATGGCTCATTGGGTTAATAGCCTGTTGTCAAACCGGACAGTGTGAGTTCTACCCTTGGGAACCAAGTGATGGACGGAGAGAGGCAGCTCTTGCAGGTTGTCTTTGGCTTCGACAAGCATGCCTCAGCATATTCACCTCCTCCACCCAGTAAACAAGCATAACAAACAATTCAAAAGACCTTTCTTTCCATGAAACTTTACGTTACTTGGATGCCAATAAAGAACCTTCTCCTCAGAAGTAAAGAAAAACATTTCCCTTCCTTTTAAAACTTACATTTATTTACTTCATATTTTACTAGGGGTGGAACATACTTGGAGGTCTGAGAACAAAATTGCAAGAGTTCATTGTCTGCATCTGCCACATCGGTCCCAAGAATTCAACTGGCATTCTCTGGCTTTTTCTGCCAAGACACCTTTCTCCTCCTTTCTTTCCCCACTTCTCTTCTCCCCACCCCCTTCTTCTTCCTTTTCCAGATAGAGCTGGGCTACCTTGGGCCAAGCACACACTACTGTGACTTGTGAAAGTTCTGTCCAAAGCTGCGTATTTCATCCTGTGAGACCCACTGACTTTGTCATGCTCGCTGGTTTTGTCAATAATTAACACTTCTTTCACAACCTTGTGGATACTAGAAGCCTCACTACCTGAACCTCAGCTGTTGCCCCTGGCTGGCCTTGCACAAAGTATAGAAAGCACTGCAGATGACTTCCAGACTCCATGACAGCCCTCTTCTCCCACCTCATAGCAGTGTCCTTCTGTGCCTAGCCCTTTCCAGGAGTTCCCACACTGCTTTCTTGCTGTGGAGCAATGATCTTATACCCTGTAAAGGTTTGTCAATTGTACTGGTTTAATAAAATGCTGATTGGCCAGTAGCCAGGCAGGAAGTATAGGCAGGGCCACCAGAACAAGAGAATTCTGGGAAGAGGAAACAGTCTATAGTCATCACCCACACACAGAGGAAGCAAGATGAGAATGCCTCACTGATAAAAGGTAACAAGCCACATGGCTAACACAGAAAAGAATTGTGGATTAATGTAGGATGTAAGAGTTAATAATAAGCCTGAGCTAATAGGCCAACCAGTTTATAATTAATGTAAGCCTCTGTGTGTTTCTTTGGGATTGAATAGCTGTGGGACTGGGCAGGACAGAAATCTCTGTCAACAAGTCAAAAAAATGGTGCCAACGTGAACAACTGCAGCCACATAGAACCTGAGAGAGCTTGGGAAGTCATTCTAGACACAAAAGAACAGAGTGAAGCACGGCTTCATGGTAGCAGCATTTTCTGGGGTGGGCTCTGCTTGCTAGAGGCAAGTAGATCTCATTTAAGAGAGACTTCCTGACTCAGCTTTAGCTGTAAAAACCTTGCAGCCCTTTTAAGAGCCCCCCAAAACACTTAAATGGTGTTTATGAATAGCTAACCGCATGCTTCTTGGTGGTGGCAGGGACCTTGAAACTCCATAGAGTTCTGGCAATAAACATGGCTCCCACCAGTACCTCTGCCATGAAGCTAGACTCAGAAAGCTAAGGAATGGGGTGGATCCAGCCGTCAAAGTCACGGCTTTAATCTTAGCCGTAATTGCTTAGCAAAGTAAACATTTGTGTGGTCAGAAATATAAAAACAAACAGTAAAGAAAGATGATTCAGATGAAAAAAAACCCTACTAAATGTTTTACAGTGTGTTTAAAAATATATGTAGGCTTGGGAGAGAAAAGAAAAAGGATAAGGTCCTTAAAGAGAGAGAGAGAGAGAGAGGGAGATGGTGAGAGAGAGAGAGAGAGAGAGAGAGAGAGAGAGAGAGAGAGAGAGAGAGAGAGAGAGGTTGGGTGTGGTGGCACACACACCTTTAATCCCAGTACTTGGGAGGCAGAGGTAGGTGAATCTCTGTGAGTTCAAGGACAATCTGGTCTACAGAGTGACTTCCAGGACAGCCAAAGATACACAGAGAAACCTTGTCTCAAAAAACCAAAAATGAAAAGAAATAGAGTTTAAAGTAAAGCCACATAAAAATGGAAAATACACACAGAGTCTGGATACTGCATGTTATTGTGTTGTTTTTGAATTGTTTGAATGCTGAGGAAGGAGCAACAGCTGCTAAAAGACATTTGATTACAAATGCTGCTGGATTAATACAACATATATATTTTAAAAAGGCTTTGACTTCAAAATTTAAGTCAAAAGATATGTTACTTTGGAAAAGAGGTTTTGTTTTTGTTTCCACAGGAAATGAGAGGCTATGGATTCATTCTGGGTTAAGAAAAATAAGGTTTGATTAAGGAAGATCCCCTGAGAAATCTCCGATAGGAGCGGATGACCGAGATTTCTGAGTTCTACATCCAGAACAGTCTCAAGACTGCTGCCTGAGATGATCAAGCCTCACAGAATATTCCAGTGAATACTTGGCCATAATTCAAAATTTTCTTTAGGCCCCCATAGGATTATCAGCACCCCCAATCAGCAGGAAGTAGCCTGAAAAACTATGCCCGCATTTCCAAAAAATAGATTATGGATGTTTTTCTTTGCTTAGAATGTTGGTTACAAGTTGTTATAGATAATGGTCAGGAAGAAAGTTAAACAAAGGAGATTAGATTCAGAGTTCTTGTTTTGAAAAAAAATAGGGGGTGGGGGAAGTGCTGTGGGACAATGATCTTATATCCTTTAAAGGTTTGTCAGTTGTACTGGTTTAATAAAATGCTGATTGACCAGTAGCCAGGCAGGAAGTATAGGCAGGGCAATCAGAACAAGAAGATTCTGGGAAAAGGATAAAAGATACCAAGCCATGTGGCTAACACAGCCAAGAATTACAGATTAGTGTAAGGTGTAAGAGTTAGTTAATAAGAAGCCTGAGCTACTGTGCCAACCAGTTTATAATTAATGTAAGCCTCTGTGTGTTTCTTTGGGACTGAACAGCTGCGGGACTGGGCAGGACAGGAATCTCTGTCAACAAGTGTCCTCTCTACCTTACAGGTGGGTCTCTTCAGGGTTTCCTTTGCTACTTCAGGACCAGGGGAAGTCACACCTCCTTGTGTGTACCTTTTCTCTCCCTCTGTCCTTGTGGGAAGTAGAAGCAAAGACTTTTTTTTTTATTTTTTGCAACAGCATCTTTCTCTACTGCTCAGGCCACAGCGTCTTGGTGGGTCCAAAGGCACACTTGCTCTTTCTGTTTAATTTCCAGAAACTGTTTGGAACTTTACTATGAGGCTCAAAGGGTTGAGCACCAAAAACCAACTCCTTCATCCCCAGGATTCACATGGGAGTCCTCCTTCCTTTCTTCCCTTCCTTCTCCTTCCTGTTCTTCCTCCCTCCCTCCTTCCTTCCCTTTCTTCTTTCCTTCAACTGTTGACTTCACTCCAAGCCTGTACGTCCAGTACCTGCCCCTCCACCTTTTCCCCTTAGGAGACTTCCTTTCCTCTTAAGAATAATTGTTCTGTGCCTAACAGCTCAGACAAGTCCACACCAGCTGACTCATGCCAGATGCTTCAGTGACCCTTGGGCTTCCATGTACTGTGTCCTGAGCAGAATAGTTCAGTGGCAGGGTTAACTGCTGAAGCACAAATCTAAGCCAACATTAACCATGAGAATAAAAGAAAAAATTGGCAGACTTTGGATTCTCCTAGTCCTGGAAAAGTAGGTCAAACTGGCCTTGCTTAGGGCTAGCTGGCCAGACTACTTCACCTAACATCTGGAGTCCACATAGAGCAATCAGGACAGTCTGATGAGAAGGGACATCTCAGTGCTGGAAAATGAACGTGTCTGCAAGTCCAGAGAGGATTGTTGTTAGATTTTAAGACACTTCCACAATCCTCCACCTTTATCTTCAAAGTAATATTATTTTAAATTTAATTCTTTAATTTAAAAAAGTGTGCACACTGATGTGTGGGTGCGCAGGCGCGCAGGTTGCCATGAGGCCAGAAGAGGGCGACATATCCCCCAGAGCTACAGTTACAGGTTGCAGTGAATTGCCTGGTGTGGCTGCTGGGAATCAAAGTCAGATTAACACTCTTAACCACTGAGGGTCTCTTCAGCCCCTCAAACCTTACCTTTGTTGGTCCATTTCCCACCCCCTCTTGAGAGCTGCTCTGGGGGAATTGTGTTTAAAATCCCATCTTAGATCAGCTGATTTGTAACCTGAACATCTCTGATAAAGATTTTACTGGTTCTGGGGATTAGGATATGGACATCTGTGGGGACCAGCTCTTCCACCTGCCATGGAAGGGGATCTAGGGAGCGTGTGAGCAGAGGGGCCTGATGAGTGTGGGGTAGGAAGCTGGGAGTGTCATATAGAAACTTAAGCAGAAAGCTAAGGAAGGACCACTTTGGTCCTCCAGCTGCAGTACTGTTAGTAGCTTACCCTGAAGTTCACGGGAAGGCTTAATATGGTTCAGACATACCTCCTAGCTCCGAGGCAAGAACAGCCTTTATACATCCTGATTGGCTGTGGATAATTTAGGAACAAAGGCCTAAGTCTTCACACAGCATTTCTCTACTTTTCCCAAGAAGGGTTTTTTTTTTTTTTTCTTATGAAATGAGGTGGCTGTTGGACTCAGTTATCTCTGGAGTTTCATTCAGACCAACAGACCAACTTCCCTGACTCTACGAGCTCTGTTTCCATCTTGCTGCAGGTTGGTAGCTGGGAAGTACTTCAATACTGAATGAAAAGCCCCCTGCAATACAACAGAGGGGCACTACAGCAACATGTCTTCAACTACCAACCCAAAACAACAAGAGAGAGACAGGCAAACGTGTAAAATAAGAACAAGGGCATGAGGGTATGGTCTAGACAAGGAAGGACACATGCTGGCAAGCGTATGAGCAGCAGGTCACATGGTACCTGCCGTCAGGAAGCAGAGAGAGATGCATGACAGTTCTTAGACCCCTTCTTCCATTTAATTCAGTCCAGGACCCCAAACCATTCATATTTAGAGTGGTTCTCGCCACCTTGGTTATCAGAAATTCCCTCATAGACAAGGCAGGTTCAGAGATTTGTCTCTCAGGTAAGTCTGGATCCTGTCTGGTTGGCAACTTGAACCATCACACAGTCCTTAACACTGGAAGCTTCAGGCTGGGGAAGTATTTGGGACAGTAGGTGAGGGTACAGGAGAGGCTAGATTTTCTATGTTAAGCATGGCAGAGACGTGGGAGTGGCCAAAGGCTATCTGTGTTTAATGGGGCAGGGATGTGGGCGTGGCCAAAGGCTGTCTGTCTTTAGTGGGGCAGGGGATGTGGGCGTGGCCGAAGGCTGTCTGTGTTTAGTGGGGCAGGGATGTGGGCATGGCCAAAGGCTGTCTGTTTAGTAGGGCAGGGATGTGGGCGTGGCCAAAGGCTGGCTGTGTTTAGTGGGGCAGGGGATGTGGGCGTGGCCAAAGGCTGTGTGTTTAGTGGGGCAGGGATGTGGGCGTGGCCAAAGGCTGTCTGTTTAGTGGGGCAGGGATGTGGGCGTGGCCAAAGGCTGGGAAGCCCTGCTCCATGGAGGCCTTACCCAAGCAGGATAAGGCTGAGGGCAGCAGCAGGAGCAGGATTTGAGCAGTCCCTGGCACACTCTTGGCATCCCTTCCAGCTGTCCAAAGGCTCACTGACTCTTGCCATCAAAGGCCAGTATGAGGATGCCTTCATGACAGACGCCTGGAGTGTTTACTTCGTTTCCTTTAGCCCTTCTTTCTCAGGCTTTTCCTCAAGAGGGGGCTTGAAGTACCAACTAGAGAGAAGAAACCAGGTGGGCATGGGGAAAGCAAAGGACAGAATAGACCAGCCACCTCCGTCCCTCCAGAGTCGAGAGGACAGTTGTGAAGGGAGAGTGTGGAAATAGTGGAGGTGTACCATGTCCCTCTGATCACGTGAGTGCCTACCAGGTGGCCACTCCAGCTCTATCTGCAGTCTTGTCTGTCTGAGTATGGGGGAAGACTTCTTCTTGCTGGCTTTCTTGAGCTGTGATGTTCTGCTAACAACGCTAAGCGAGGCCTATCTCACTGAGGACACCCGTGTGTCCTTCCCGGCCCCTGTGGTGCAGTTGTAGGCTGAGGATGCACAGCTCATATTGTCTGCTGGTGTCTTGTTTTCCCAATGTTTCTGAATGGGCCAAGGGTGCCGAGGGGAGCAGCTCTCATCCCTCCAAGTGTTGCCTGACAACCCGATGAGCTCGAGGTGTGGTGTGCTTGCTGCCCAAAGTCCCCGAGGATGGGCTCATTGTCTTACCTCTCTCCTGCTACCTTGGAGTTAGCACTTCCTGCAGCTGAATTAGAGCCTTGTATTTCAGCCAAAACCCAGTGTGGATTAGACAACTAAAGATGTCTTTTCAAGTGAAACAAAGAAATTTAATTAGAGCCAGGCAGGGAAGTGCTTGCAATGTGATATCTGGCTTTGTACCCTCAGTCTGGCCCTGCAGGCCCCACCACAGAGGGGTGTGACAGGTGACTGGTGGGAACCTAACCAAGGCTAGAAGGTGACACAGCAGCCTCCGGGGAATCTGTGGCTGTACTCAGAGGGAGGAGGTCAGTGTGGTATGCGTATTTGCGCCTGCACGTGTGTGTCCATGTGTGTCATAGTTAGCTTCAGCCGCCACTGTGATAGAAACCTCACATGCCTGACAAGAGAGAATCTCAGTTGACGAATTGCCTCCATTAGAGTTGTCTGTTGCTGTGCCTATGAGGCATTTTTTTTCTTTAAAAAGTTTTAGGTTTATTTTATGTTTATGAATATTTTGCATCTATAGGTATGCACGTGCACCATGTGCTTGCCTGGTACTTAGGGAGGTCAGAAGAAGGTGGCAGATCACCTAGATCTGGGCTTGCAGGTTATGTACAGTTGTGAGCCATAGTGCTCAAATTGAACCCATGCTCTCTGCTACCCTGTGGGCAGTGTTATCCTTTCCTTGGTGGGTCCTGGGTTCGTGACAAGGAAGGTAGCCGGAGATGAAGCAGCAGGGGGAGGAGAAACAGTAAGCCAAATCCCCCCGATGGCCCTAAAGGGCTTGTAGTTTTTGCCTTTAAAGAGCTAACCCCACAGAGCTCCCCCTGCCTTGCTACCTGGAGTGTGGAAAGGAGTCCCAGGCTAGCTCGTGTACGCTAACAATAAACCTTGCTTTTGCAGTCCGGATTTCTCTGGGTTTTGGTGGTCTCTCTGGGGGCCTTAATCTGGGCACAACACCACCACATCCTTGCCCACTCTAGCACAGACCTCCCCCCACCCCTTTTTAAATTTACACCTGCAAGGTCACCTGCTGCTGTTTTGCTGCCTGAGTCAGAAAGCAGCCACTTTCTTCCCCGCATAATAAAGGATCTCTCTGTGAAAACAAGTGTTTGGGTATAGTTTGTGCCTAATCCAGATTTCAGGAGGGAACCCCGCTGTGCAGGGGTTCCCTTCATGTAGGTAGTAGTTTATAATCATGCTGATGGACAGGACTACCCTCTGAGCCAAACAACTACCATCTTGGGGAGTTTGGCTGTGCCTGTTTGGAAAAGATCATAACAGCTTGGCCTGTTGACTACCTACACCCCCCAGAGAGGGGTGGATAGGGCCAAGTGACCCTCTGCGGAGCCCCCGGTGACCCTCCGCGGAGCCCCCGGCGACCCTCCACGGAGCCTCCAGTTGCTCCTTACTGCTAGTTGTGTCCAACATTTTTTACAGTTACACATGGCCTCAGGAGGGGTTAGAGCTTAGAGGACAGGGAGGGTTAGGGGAGGGCCTCCATCTCTGTGCCTATGAGAAAACCATCGCTGCTGGATAAAGACTTCTATGTGGCTTTGTGTATCGTGTGTGTGTGTGTGTGTGTGTGTGTGTGTGTGTGTGTGTGTGTGTGTGTGTGTGTAGAGTACCCACGCTCCTGTAGGTAACCCGCACCTGTGCTTTCTAAGTAGGCTCTACAATTTAATTGGTTCCCTAGAGCGAACTTTGGTGGAATCGTACCTTAGTTTGTTGTTTGGAACCTTAGGAGAAGGACTAGACAATGCTTGTGAATCCCCTACCTCCCCCTCCCATTCTTCCACCTTCCCACCCTTTAGCCTAGGAGTTTTAGCAACACACACTTGTTATCAGGGCCTTGTGGTGAATGATACCTGGTTGGTTTTGTTTGCTTGTTTGTTTTTTTTTTTAATGCAAACAAAGACCAGTTTCTGTGGATTGGTTAAATGATTGACTTAGATGTGGCTACTGTGCTGGCCTTTTGAGGAAGAGAAGCAAATAGAAACTTGAAATTTACTGCTTGCTTATCTTGGTGGACTCAAAGAGGAAGCCCCAGGGCAGATGCATTTGCCTCTCCAGGAGCCTGGGAATCTGGAGGTCAGAGTCCAGCAGCTGAGTGGAAGGGTCAGTTCAAAGGAGGGGTCTGCCTGAGAGGAGGATGCTGGGAAGGTCTGCAGCCCACTGGAGGTGGCCCTGCTTAGACCCAAGGTCAGCTGCAGTGACAGCTCTTAGGGCTCTTGATTCTTTGGGTGAATGATTTTAAGGGGAATTTAAAAGGAGAGCTGTAGGGCTAGAGGTGTAGCTGCCTCGGTAGTGTGCATGCAGAATACCAGTAAACCCTAGGTTTGGTTCCTAGCACGACCTCTAAGTGATGGAACACACCTGTAATATTAGTGCTGAGGGACATGCAGGAGCATCAGAAGTTGATGGGAATCAGTTCTTTACTACAAAGAGAGTTTGACACCAGCCTGGGCCACCTGAGACCCTGTTTCAAAAAAGGAAATGTGCTGAAGCTTCTATCTGGAGACCTGACGAGAGGCATGGAAAGAAAGAAGAAATGACAGACACAAGGACATACGTATAGAAAAGCTGGGGTCAGGTGGGTTGTGCACACTCTGATGGGGCCACACAGATCACCCCAGAAACTCAGCATTTTAGGTACAGCCCAGGGGAGGGCTAGCTAGTCTCTGCAGGAGGTGTCTGTAGGTGAGCAGTCTTAGGCCATAACCTCCTGGAGGAGGAAGTTGAAGGTCCTCAGTTGTTGGTAAACACTAGCAATTGGGCCAGAGGGAGAAGGCTTTGCCAACTTCAAGCCTAGGCACCTAGGGCTTTGAGCTTGTTGGCTGTGCCCACGTCAACAATACACACTCACTTGAGACTTCATTCCCGGTTTTTTGTGGTCCGTACACTCCCGGTTTTGTAAACAGGAAGCGCAAGAGGTCTAGTGGCTAAGAGAGAAAAGTTATGTTATGAGTGGCTTAGCAAAGTCTAAGGGCATACAGTCTTCTTGGAAGGTTCCTGGCACTCCTCAGAGACTGAGGGCAGCATTGGGCAATAAATATACTCACTGTGCAAAGTGCTGGTTTTGCTTCCGTTTCCACAGAGAGTGTGTGTGAGCTTTGCGGCAGGATGGGTCTGAGTGTTGGGGGTGGGGTGCTGCCAGACAAGGAATCCATTGACACCAAAGCGAGGGGGCATTGGCTCTAGGTGGCACAACAGAGCCTGGGCCTGGGTACACATGCTGTTTCATTTCAGGACTCAGTGGGAAGCTACTGGTGCCAAAGGACATGAATATTTAACATTTCCCAAGGAAACAGTCAATCTGTTCATTTTATCCTTTTGTGTATGAGGAGAAAGCAAGCAAGTGGAAGACACTCAGGACAATTCAAGGTCACTGGCCTCAACAGTTATGATAAATAATACAACAAGAGAAACACGGGGGAAGGAAAAGCCACACTAACACTGACTGTTACCTACAACAGAAATCTCTGGCCAAAACTTTTTTGCTTGTAGAATCTTCCTGTAATTGGTTAGCGAGAGGAGAGTGTGGGGGTGCATTTTTAAAATGGGAAAATCAGATGTAACCCCACTTCTTAAAATGCAAGTTGGGTGTTACTGGACCGATCAGATGGTTTTCTTCTGGACTTTCTGGCTTCTTTGTAGCTCGTTCACCAGCTCTCTGCTAGTTCTTCTTAGCTTGCCTTCATTCCCTATGCTGCTCTGGTCACCCTCTTGTGGAATTTACTGGGGCTGTGGTTAAGGTAAGATGAACTAAGTTAGGACTTTGGAAACCCCATCAATGAAGCCATGCATGAAAGAACCTCTGATTTGCTCAAGGTCTGGTTAAACATGTTTCAGTGGAAGTGATAGTTTTCCGGTTTATTCTAATTGGACAGTTTGTGTCTCCTTCCCAACCCCGTGATAACACAGGAGTTCCTTCACCAGGAAGTCAAGGCGCTGTTACTGAAGCATTTGGAGGTCAAAGGCAAGTCCGTGATTGTTGCAGTATTCGTTGTGGAAGGTGAAATCACTGTCTACCCTCTTCCAGTCTCCTTCCCTAGTAGTTCATGGATATCCTCACCATCGACCAGAAACCTACCTTGCTATTTCATGTCTGCCCTTAATCCTTCACTTTTATTTTTTTTGAGACAGGGCTTGAAGGGATTCTGGCCAGCTTGAGCGTGGCAAGTATGGCTTTGGCAGGCCTCGCCCTTCTCCCCCATTCCCTCTGCCTTGCTAAAAACTGGTAGATTACATTCCTAGAGCTAGCCACCAAGGTCTATTGCCTTATTTGGCCACTTTCTCCTCCTGAGGCTGACTGGTGAGGGATAATTGTCTGTATTCTGTCAATCATGTTTTAAATAAACGCTGATTGGCCAGACAGGAAGTATAGGCGAGTCAACCAGACAGGAAAGAGAGGCGGGGCGATGAGACCAGGAGAATGCTGGGAAGGAGGAAGCCCGTTCCCCCCAGTTCTGCCCAGACCACGGAAGAAGCAGATGTGACCTGCCCTGCTGAGAAAGGTACCGAGCCATGTGGCTAACATAGATAAGGATAATGGGTTAATATAACTTATAAGAACTAATACTTACCCTGAGCTAATGGGCCAATCAGTTTATAACCTAATGTAGACTCTCTGCGTGATTTTCTTTGGGACCTAATGACTGTGGGACCTGGTGGGAGGACAGAAACCAACCAGGCCCTCATGTTACAGCTGACTACCAAGGTCCAGCTCCCAAAGTATTGAAGTCCATCAATCTTTGGCTCACCTAATTAACACACACAATTAAAATCGAACACCTGATCTTAACACGGGCTTTCCCATTTTACCTTTATAAACCACCATTTTCCGAGGTGCCATGCCTGCCTCTTCTATCCATAGGCAGTCCTTTTCCCTCTGGGACAAACGCCACTTCCCCCTTCTCCTTCATCCCCTACCACAGCATTCTAGCCCATCCTAACACATTACACCTGCAAGGGCATTTGTTGCTGTTTTCTGAGTCAGAAAACAGCCACTTTAAATTTTCTTCCCTGCTTAATAAAGAATCTCTTTGTGAAAACAGGTGTTTGGGTGTGTTTGGGGTGTGAGGAAATCCCCACTGTGGTTCTAATTCATATAGAATGAATTCAGGGTTCATCCTATAGCCCAGGCTGGCCTCAACTATGCCTCCTGAGTGCTGGAATTACAGGCATGTGCCATTGTGTGGCTTTATATGTGTTTAAAATGACTGCTTTTGGTTGGTTGGTTTTGGGAAATGAAGTCAGGGTCTTCTACACGATAGGCAAGTGTTTTACCAGTGGGTACAAATACTGCCAATACTCTTGGGGGAGAGTATGGTAAGTACTGGGGATTGAACCTTGGGACTTCTGTATACTGGGCAAGCACTTTAATTCTTGCGTTGTAGCCAAGTGTGGTTGCACATGCCTTTAATTTCAGCATTCAGGAGGTAGAGGCAGGTGGATCTCTGAGTTCGAGGCCAGTCTGGTGTACAGACTGATTTCCAGGATAGCTATTCAGAGAAACCTAGTTTCAAAACAAACAAAAAACCAAACCAAACCAAACAACAACAACAAAAACCCAGCCAACTCTGGTGGCACAGGCCAGTAGGATTTGTTGAAGAAGGCAGAGGCAGGAGGATCTGAGTTTGAGGACAGCCTGGGATACACATTTTAAAAACAAAACAAACACAATTTTCTGCATGGTGTCAGGCATCAGATCCCTTCAGTTCTATCACCAATTTATGTCTAGGATTTATATCAATTTTTTTCTTTCTTTCCCCACCACCCAGATCAAGCCAACTTCATCTTACCTAGTTTCCCTACCTGTGGTCTCAGCACCTCAGTACAAATGCCAAGTACCTCAGGCTGAGATCCCCTCAACTCTGCATTTTCCCCTTTGCGAATGCCCGAATTATCCCCTGGGCTTGGAGCTCAGTGGCTGGAGCCCTGGAGCCGAGGGAGCCCCTGCCCAATGCGGTCCACAGCACACCCCACTGAGCCTGGAGGCCGGGCAGCGCAGGCTCCCTGCTGTTCTGTTTACCCATCATCACTCTAACCATATAATGAGCTCCTACTGTGTGCATGGCAGAGCCAGGCCATAGCTCACTCTCCTCAGAAAGGCTGCTACTTCTGCCCGTGTACATACTTAACTTCACAGGGGCTTCCCAGGCAGCACAAGTTGGCTTGAACTTGGAATCCTCCCATTTCAGCCCCGAGTGTCAGGGTTACAGTACTAGCCGCAACATATAGCCTGATGCACAGATTTATGCTTTTATAAAAATTCTTAGAAATTTAGGGAGGCAAAAATATCACCAACTTCCTTTGTAACTTGGAGTTCCTGTTTGTGTTACTTAAGCTTCTAAGCCCTGATCAAACTCTTCCACAGAAAATTTTGCTAGAGAACTCAGACTAGAAATGAGTTTATGTGAGTTCAAATCCTAAGAGTTGGGCAACTTAGTGGACTGCGATGTTTCAGTTTGTTCATTTGTATAATGAAAATAGCAAGAGGCTTTCATTCCTAAATTGTTGGAAAGATAGAAGATGCTGGAACAATTAACTAAACATATAGGGTGGTACCACAGTAGTTAGTAGGTTTATAAGACTACAGCTATTTTACATTCTTATTTACTTAGTTATTGGGACAAGGCCTCATTCTCTCACCCAGTGTGAGCTAGAATGCAGACAGGCATTAGATTTGCCTGAGGTTTCCAAAGATGTGTGCAATTTTGAGTTGGCTCTTTCTGCCCCCTACTGTGGATCAAGATGAAAGCCCTCAGCTCTCCTGGCCACCATGCCTTTGTTCCACCATCTTGAATTCTAACTCTCTGAACCCAGTTAAGTGCTGTCCTTTATAAATTGCCTTGGCTATGGTGTCTCCTCAGAGCAATAGAAAAGTGACTGCCTTAGTAAATATTCCATTGCTGTGAAGAGACACCATGACCATGGCAAGTCTGGAAAGAAAGCGCTTGATTGGAGCTGGCTTACAGTTTCAGAGCTTTAGTCCATTGTCATCACGGCGGGAGCATGGTGGCACGCAGGCAGACGTGGTGCTGGAGAAGCAGCTGAGAGTTCTACATCAGGATCCACAGGCAGCAGGAAGAGTTAGACACTGGGCTTGGCTTGGACTTTTGAAACCTCAAAGTCCATGCCTAGTGACATACATCCTCCAATAAGGCCACACCTCCTATTCCTTCTCAAGTAGTACTGCTCCCTGTTGAGGAAGCATTCAAATACATGAGCCATTTATTCAAACCTCCAAGTAACTACGGCATTTTAATATCAGGTGTTGTTCCGCAGGGATCGTCCCCCTTTGTCTGAGATAAGTTCTCTCTCTGGTATGGAAGTTTCTAAGATACACTGGCACCCAGAGACCCTTCATCTTTTCCCCAGTGCTAAAATGACGTGTGCCGCCATATCTAGCTTTTGTGGGGGAGCACAGATTCTGTTCTGGGGAATCGAACGGAGGTCCTGGAGCTTAGAAGTGCTTTGCTGACTGCGTTATCTCCTTGGTTTCTGCAATTGGCTCTGAAATTTGTTTCCATTTCAGGTATAAGTGGTGAATCCAATTGTATCTTATTTTTACATCAAAAGCCAGTCGTTGCAGCTCTGTTCTAAATCTCCCCAGCTTCTCTCTGCTTCCAGAGCCACAAGATGATCCCGTGCCATTTTCTTTTCATGGTGGCTTTGACTTCTGATTTCTGCCCATCTTCTAGATTTTTTAAAAACTCTATCATCACAGTTTCTTTGAGATCCCAAACACACCAGCCTTTTTTCCCCCAGGCTCCTTTGTATTTCTATCTTTTCTTTCAGTGTTTTGCTTCTTCTGTTCTATAGATCTGTCTCATGTAGTCTGAGGACCCCTTCACCATCCAGCAGGACCAACGCCGTTCTCCCTGTCCCAGGTGAGCCTGCACACTACTTCAGTTTCCTCTCATTGTCTTGTTCTATGTATCTCACTTAGGGTCTGAAATCTGATGAATTTCCCTTTACTTCCCCCTAGAACATGGGTATTAGTGAACAGAGCTGTCTTCTAGTTGTGTACAGATTGTACACTAGAACATAGGTATTAGTGAACAGAGCTGTCTTCCAGTTGTACACAGGTAGTATTTGCTGATGAGGAAAGGTGCACTGATAAGTTTTCCTTAAAAAAAAAAAAAAGACAATGTGGGTGGACATGGCCTCCTCTCACGCAGGCGTCCGTGCTCTGCTAAGTCCATTTGCTAAGTGTTTAGTATACTGTGGATTGGGATTGCCAGGCCACCTCTGGGGGAACTGTGTCCCCAGTATCTGGAACTATGTCTGGAAAACAATAGGGCCTACACATTGACCTCATTGAGCCATCTGCCTTCTCTCTCTCGATGGAAACAAGCTGGCTTTTTGGAGAATTCTGGTGACATTGTGGAAGGCTGTCTGGAGTACTCTAAAGAGCCATAGGAAGCTGGCCCAGAGAGGGAGGCATCAGGGGACCTGGCAGGAGGATCCAGCACTGACTGGTGTTGAAGACATGGGAAGTTCTACGTTTGTTCAGCTGGTTTGGGGTCCCGGCATCGATCCCGCATCGATCCCGGCATCGGCAAAGCTCCACACCTGGATTGCTCTGTGGCTGGCTCACCCCCGTGGTCTCACGTTACCTCTGACCTGCTCACAGAGGCCTCTGGGGACTCTCACCTACTGTGGGAATGGGATACTGCATACCCTGAAAATTTAAACATGTATGTCAAACATTTGAAGGTAGGCTCCAAGGCCATCCATGAGGCTATAAGCTCCAGTGACCCTCGAGCTTTCAGCTGATAGTTTCAGCATTTGCCTTACAGCATAGATGAATCAGTTAAGTGCCTTTATAAGGTTTCTTTGGCTTTTCTTTTCTTACTTTGATATCATGAGGATTTATTGCTTCTTTTTTCCTTTTGGGCCCGAGCACGGAAAAGCTGTCTGTTTGGATCTCTTGTCTGTGCGCCTGCTCTATCAGGTGGCGAGGCAGTTTATTTTCACATCAGATGCTCAGCCCTCTCCACTTTACTGGCACTTTTTGGGCTGGTCTCACTTGGAGAACATCTTTGCCTTGGTTCCCTGCCATTTCTTCAGAGATTCATAGCCACCGAGCAGATTTCAGGAGGGGAACATCCCAAGAACAAAATCCCAAGGCTTGATAGACACCAGTCCAAGCCAGGCTCACTGAGCCACAGAGGACAGGAAAATGGGAGAATCTGAGCCAGAGCAGACACCCGTTTAGCACTGAGTACAACAGAAGTGCAGTATATGTTATCGGGCACACTTCAATCTAAAGCGTGTCCCAAAGGGCAAAGGGGACACAGCTAAGAAAGGTGATTTGGGATATACAGATGTGATGCCTGGTCCACGGTTGGCTCCACACAGCCTGAAGTCCAGCGTTAAGATTCGGATTAGTAATCCTCCAGGATGACGGGCAAGGAATGCCACGGGCGAGTGCGTGCCCACTGAGGTCTGAATGCACAGAATCAGACTGCCCGTAAGTGCAGATATTAAGTATTCAGCGAATAATCTTTCTTTAACAATGACGCTATGAGTGGAATGTGTTCCATGACTTTAGGTCAGATTTCTCTTTTCCTTCGCTAAAGGTCTACTCTGAGTGGGGACTGGCAGGCCACTTCCGGTGGACATGCAGTCTGCCCTGGTCCCCAGGTGACAGAACACAGACCAAATTGCTGAGCTTCAGACTCCAGTTCTCCAGGTGGCCCAGGAGGATTCTGGGATATAGGGATGCAGGAAAAGCTTTGCCTAGCTTTAGCTTTCACAGGGAGAATGGCCTTGGTCCTACAGGGTTATGGAAACTTTCATTGTCTCACCTTTTGGCTCTATGGCCAGTCTTGGTCAGGAGAAGACAGTCAAGCATTCAAGGCCGCCCACTGAGTGAAGCCCCAGGGTCTATGCCTTCCTTCTTCAGACAAACTAAGTTTCCTCTTGGACTGGGGCAAATCGCTATAAGTGCCTGGCACAGGAGGGCAATGCCACCCTAAATTGTTCAGGCTTCCTGGGAATTACAAAATACAGGTACTAAACTCAACATCTCATTGAGTCCCCGAGGTAAGTTCTCAGTAGGCTCTCCCCTCTAATCCTGACAGCATAGACTATCCAGCAGATTCCTGGAGTCAGCCAGAACTAGACTCAAATACTGATGCTTTTTCAGCAGAAATCTGGCTCTAACCATGGCATTCTTAGGTCTGGTCATCAAGCATAGTCTTCTAGCTATGGTGGCAGTTGATGGCTAGCAGCCTTACACCTGGTATGTATTAAGAGCACATAAATCAGTAATTTTTGACCTTTCCAAATATCAAATGAATTTTAGCAAGCTTTTATATAAAACTGATCTTTATTACAATTTAAAAAGAACAAAGACAAGTTGATAAGTGCCTTTAATTACAACGTACCTGTTATTTACAAGTAATTATACTTTTAATACACAACTTGAATAAGGTTCATTACATGTAAACTAGAAAACATCACAGGTTAAAGTCCAGCCTTTAAATTCAATTTAAATTCAGAATTGACATAGTACCATCAGACAGAAAACAAACACCCGCGTCAGTTCCTTAGGTACCTTCACTGAACAGAAACTCGGGATCTGGCCATAGAGAGTAGAAATGTGCCTCAAATTGAAACATGACAAGAAGTATTGCTATTACCTAACCCTAAATACAATTAACTGGATCATTAAAAACAATGCAACCGCAATTTATGTAGCACCTTTCAAGGAGGGCAAAGCATCCATACTTATATATGTTATCCTACTTGTCCTCAAAATATCCCTATGAGGTAGGCAGTGGTTGATTATCATTATCCCCATTTTGTAATATGGAGAAACTGAGGCACAGAGAAGTTCAATCATTGCTTGAGGTCACATAGTAAAGTTGATGATGGAACAGGGACCACAGCCCTGTGCTCTTGTCTCCAAAACCAATAATTCTCTTTAGACTAAACTGGAGGATTTAAATCAGCACAGAAATTCACTTTTCCAAGAAATTGTAAAATGTGCTCTCCCACATACAAACTACTGAAACACTACAGGCATGAGCAAACACCCTGGTACAATGGCAGACAGATGCCATATTCTGCTAGAAAGGCTATAAGACTTATGTTCTTTTATTCCAGGAGCTGATCTTCCTAGCTGAAACAGTTAGTCTTTAGAAAAAAATATACTCGAAAGGCTGCTTCTCCTGGCTTACAGATTACAGATTTAATGTCCATACTACATTACCCACAAACTTGGCTTACTCTTGAGTTACAAAGAAAATACCTAAAGAACACATTTAAATTGTGAATTAATTGTCCTCATTTATACATATTTACTGGTTACACTTAAGACAGTGGTTCTCAACCTGTGGGTCCTGACCTTGTGGGCTGCATATCAGACATTTACATTACAATTCATAACACTAGCAAGGTTACTGTGATGAAGTAGCAACAAAATAACTTTATGGTGGGGGTCACCACAACATGAGCAACTGCATTAAAGGGTCACAGCATTAGGAAGGTTGAGACCACTGCTTTAAGAGATTCCAAGTGGCTGGTGGGAGCGGGGCAGTATGTTTTTTAGAGACAAAGTTCAGGTTTTATTTTCTGTCCCCCTTCAGAGTCAAATGTGTATTTGATACTTAAAAAAAAGTACTAAAAATAACTCAGAATGATTGGAGCCCCAGACTTAGCACTCTAGACCTTTTCCATACAGCATCTCTACCAGATAAACACTGGGAATGGTTGTATAGTCCTCTGGGGAGTGGCAGCCCTCTGTGAAGTAGCAGGGAATTGATATTCTAGACTGACTAGGAGAGGGAGGGAGGGAAGGAAGGAGAGAGAGAGAGAGAGAGAGAGAGAGAAAGAGAGAGAGGGAAAGAGAGAGGCCTACATTACAAAGGAAGTGGAAAAGGCCCAAGTGATGGGGAATGTCAGGCTCACCAATGGGTTTTACACAGAAAACATGGAGCTGTGTCAGGAATGTGCAAAGTCATCTATGTCTGCTTCCAGGTCATATGTGACCTTTCCTTGGAGGCCTGAGAAGCAGGGATTAGAGGTGGTCACTCCAGAGCCACAGTCAGTGTTTCCATGTTGGCTGGTGATCCTTGTTAGGAGACAGGACATCCTGGAGACACAGCATAGAACGGATAGCTGGGAAGAGTGTCGGGGGTGGGAAGAGGCCCTGAGACAGATGGACAAATGGACAGATGGCCATCCGGGCAGGAGCAAGCAAAGGGAGGCGGAAAGAAACACACTTCATACTGTACTGTGTCTGCCTCCTTGAGACGGTCAGAGTCAGGGGCCCTGTAAGATTCTGAGGCAGGGTGGATAGTTCTGCACATATAAAACCAAGGTTTGAGCATTTTCACTTTTGAAAGCCTCTTCACTTCTCTGTGGACTGTATGATCAGACAGTTACAGAGATCCGCAGACAGCTGGTGATGGATCTGTGTCTTGAGTTACTTTGTACTATTCTTGCATAAGAGGAGTACCTTTGAACTGTTGGGAACCTAAGAGACATGCTACATTCAACTGCCCTCATGAGGGAAAGGGCTTGAAGGAGAAGCACAGACTTGCTTATGACAGTGTATGTATCAGGTTGCATTTCAGACCCCCCTAGAAACATGAGGCTTGTAATGCAGCACGTCTGTCGGCGACAACATGACAGCATTCTCCTGCGCCCGCTTAGCGCAGAAGCCTGAGGAGGGGCGGTCACCGACCTTTAGAGCACATATAAGCTGACTTAAGAGTACCAGAATAATTTAGAAACAGGGTCTTTCCATGTAGCCCAGGTTGGCCTTGAACTCAGGATCTTTCTGCTCACTCTCCCACGTTATAGGATTACAGGCACGAGCTACCACGCCCAGCTCCTAGATCTTAAAACAAAGCCTACAGAATAGGAGTGACAACCCAAGGGGAAAGTCTGCATGAGGATAAATGAATTTAAATGGAATGATCTTCAGTATCACCTTTAAACAGACTTGTACTTCCAGTTCACCTGATACAAAGAATCTGAACAAGTATTTCTCAGTTAAATAAAAGAACTTGAAGAACAATAAAATACAAATATTTAGAGACAAAATGTAAAAAATAAAAATAAAAAAGGCTTGATGGTGAGCAAAAATAGGATAAAAACCATACAGATGTTCTTTCTCTTCTGGACCATGTTTTATAATATTTTGTTACCTAAGTCCAGATAAAAATGCTAATTTTCCTGGGTTCTGTGCCAGCTTCTCTAAGTAAAGTTCTTGCATACGAGTGTTTTCAGCTTGTTTGATGCCCTGTCAGGAATAATGCCTGGAGGCACAGGCGGGCCCTAGAAAGGCAGGAGGACCACGGTGCCACAGTAAAGAAATCCAAGTTTGATTCTGTTTACACATAATCCTATTTTCCTAGCAGCCACGCACTAACACTAACATCGCACTTTCAGTGTCCCCTTGGCACAGTATAATACACCTAATACAGACTGTGACTCCAGCAGTCAACCCTAAGCTGCCGGTGTACCAGAGACCAACACTTTCAGAAGAATGGCACCCCCATCACAAGGAGCATTGGGATCAGTGTCATTTGCCCATCTACGAGATCCTGCTTCAGTCTGGAATCACAAGACAGGCTTCGCACATCTGTGCTCCATCATCACCTGCTGCTCCTGCAGCAAATGCTTGGCTTTTCACAAGGAACAAACTAGATCCCCCACACGATAACCGGCCTGGGCCAGCTGGGAGGCCACCCTGCCTGCCGGCCAGGCTCAGGGCTTCTCTGTTCTGCTTCTTCTCTTTGGGCTTCCTCTCTTCCGTGACACACACTCAGTAGCACACCAGTTCACATTTCTTTTCTCAGACTGAATATGCATTGAGTCAAAGCATAACAAAGGCAACTTCAGACAGCATTGTTTTTCACTGGGAGAATTAGGAACACAATTTAAAATCTGAATGTATTCATTGGGAAAACTAAATAAGCATCTCGGAAAGGTATTCCATAATTACCAAATGAAACTGATGGAGAATGGTTTCTTTTAATTCTGTTTTTATGACACAAGTTTATCACACTAGTAGGATAAACTTTCCAAACATATAATAGAACACAGCCTAATTAGTGTCAGGGCTGTGCCAGAGCCAGTAACACATCATACATACATAGGTACATACACACACACATGTGTATACATATAGTTTATCGCTGGTGAAGGCAGGGAGTGTTCTAATTATACAGGTGAAAAATCAAGTTAAGGAAAGCACCTTGGCATGCTGGGGGAGACTTTAGTTCTGTGTTCATGGCCTATTATTAAGTATTCAATAATAGAATAGTATTCAATAGTAGAATTTACCGTGGGAGAATCCAATTCCGTTGAATTTACTATAGAAAACTCATGAACTTTTTTCTCACAAAGATTATTGTATTATTTTGAAGTTTACAGACTTACTGATATGATTTAGAAAAGGACAAATAAAAAATATGCAGCTAACATATTTATAAAAATGACTTTCTTTTAGAATTTCTTGAACATTTCATATAAGAAAGACTGCTTTTCTCAAAGTTTACACTTGGAAAGTCCATGAAGCAGCAGAAAATGCTTTCAGACTTTTAAAAGTATTTAAAGAAAAAGAAATAGCTGCTTCAGAATTATGATTCTGATTTAAAGAATTAAATTTTTCTCTTTGTGGATGATTTCACATAGGCTGGGTATGCTCGGATGCACACCTCGGATGCCAGCGGTGAGTGCTTCTATATATGGTGTAGTCTACTTTGATTATTACTTTTACCAATTTAAACTCTGTAACATTTAGGCTAACGCTTTAAAACAACCACAGGCTCTGTCCAGCTCAGACAGGAACACAGATTTTGAATCAAGTAAAGGAGTAAAAAGTTACAACAACAGAAAATAAAGGGGAGAAACCCCGGGTAACCGAGTCGAACAACGATAGCACACCGATAAATACACAGTAATACGTACCGAGCTCGGCTGACGGCACACCAATAAATACACAGTAACACGTACCGAGCTTGGCTGAGCACAGCTGCTCTCCTTGCCCACTCCTCCTCCAGTCCTCACAAGCTTTTGTTTATTCCTTTGGAATCTGGGTTGGAGGGCCTCCCCATTCCTTGTGAAGTACACTCAAGATACTCTCTGCCACAACTTAGTCACTGGTTCTCAAGCCAGCAGTGCAATTTCAGGGCATATTTTACAACTATGTTGCGTACGATATCTGAAAACTCGGGGGACATTCTGTCGACGAGATTTCAAGATGACACAATTGTTTATAATCAATTTGTCTTTAAAGAAAGAATGACATACTTTAGCGCCCACACCAGCTCGCCTGCTAAGTTAAGACTTTTACAAAGCACAATCAAACGTCTGAGCTGGAAGGTGCCTGGAAGGATGGCACTGTGGTGAGCACAGGCTGGGAGGGCCATGTGTCAGGGGTAGCACCATGTACTAAAGGGACCCTTGGGACCAGGGAGACGCTTGGGTCAAACGCATTAATACACAACGGCGGACATCCGTGCTTGCGGAAGATCCTTGCCCTCTGCTGCTCCTGGGGCAGGGAGGTGCCCTGCTGGCTACCTTCTGATCGGCAGTGGGGAAGCTTATCTGTGTGGTATCTTCATGGGTGGGTCGGGCTGACTGACACCACCTAAGAGAGTTTACAGCCCCACAAGCCTGGTACACAGCAGTGACAAAGACAGTTTATGAATACAGGGATGGGAACACA
Source organism: Ondatra zibethicus (assembly GCA_004026605.1). Classification (NCBI taxonomy): domain Eukaryota; kingdom Metazoa; phylum Chordata; class Mammalia; order Rodentia; family Cricetidae; genus Ondatra; species Ondatra zibethicus. Next base: position 44,309 of record PVIU01015444.1, read on the forward strand.
GGCCACAAGCTGGGCACTTCACCCTCCCAGTCACACTCTGTCACAAGCCGGGAAAGTCAGAAGCCACAGCAGTAGTGGGGAATGGCCCCTGTCTGTGTCAATGCGGGAAGGCTTCCCGCCTGCACTTTGGCTAGGCTCCTTTAAGAGTGAAAAGTGAATTCGGTTTCCAATGTTGGCCTTGGAAGATCTAGAGAGATGATTAAATTGAAAGCAGGCTGAACTGGTAATCTGAGCTACTTCAGCCACTGAGTTTTGTTAAATGAAGGAAAAGAAAGTCTAACAGGCAATTTACACTGGCAAGTACTGCACGGTGGGCACCACCACTGAGGTTGTTAGAGATGTCATAGAAGTTAAGATGTCATAGACGTTGATGAGTCTGAGCCTTTCAGCAAGTTCAAACTTCTGAAGCCAGAGTTTGCTCTCTTTTTAACACTGACTGTCTCAGTGGTGTCTGTCACTTCGACATGGTCATTTATGCCTACTGCATGAGCATCACCAGTAGTCTGGGTGTTTTGGATCTGGAGCTCCCAATACCATTTGGAAAGCTGAGTCCTTACAAATCTTGTTAGAGAAAAGAATAAAAACTGCTCATAATTATCTAGCTTATGTGCTTTATGGTGCCTTTTCAGATTGAGAGTATAAATCATCGTACATAAAATCAAAATAGTTAATATATATTTTCTGGCACTTTCTAGAAATTAGGCATGAAACAGAAAACATCTCATAAATTTATATAATAAAATAAACGTTTACACTTTACTCTTAGATTACCATTGGTGACAGGAAAGTCACACATGTGGGCAGCAGAGATCACTGGGAATACAAATTCATGTCCGCAGCCCTTTGGGGATTGACACCATGGCTGCTGTCTGCACGTGTGGTCTGGGTCCCAACATAAATGTTAAGGCTCTGTTTGGAAGGAAGAGCGCTGGGCTTAAACAACTTCAGAAGTACCATGGTTGTCACTGGGAGTTCCGAAACTCTGACAAGCTTTCCAAACACTGCGGGGCAAGGTTTGAACAGGAAAAATAGAAAAAAGCATCTAAAGTACCTCAAATACAGTGGAAAGACTGTAGGTGCGCTGTCAAAATGAGGAGAAAAGACCCCAGAGCCTCCAGGGACACCCCACCCCAACCTATAGCCTGTACCGTCCAGATGCCCAGGGACAAACAGGCAGATCTGGGAAGCCGGTGGGACCAGCGGTCAGTTTCTCACCATCCTAGCATCCAGCGGAAGATGGTGCCAAGCCTGTGGAAGACCCTCCTTAGGATGAACCACAGACGTGGCCAGGTCACAAGTGGTGGGAGGCAGGATGGTTTAGCTCTGGTAGCAGACAGAGAAAGGAGTGAGTATGGAAACCCTGGCTCCACAGAGCGACAGGCAGCCCAGGCAGATGGAATTTCAGCGCTGGCGCTGGCGGGTGGAGCTTCCCTCACAGCCTGCCTTCCTCTGTGGGATGTGGAGGTCACATGTACTCGGGGTTCCTTGTGAGAATGGGGTCCTGCTCTGACAGGTGGGTCCGTACCTTACTGCTTCAGAAACTGGGGAACAGCTGTGACCCTGTGTTTGACTTCAGTTAACTTAAGCAATATGACATTGGTATCTTATCATTCCACAGCAGAGCGGTCCTGGATGAGCCCTGATCACAGGCTCTTTGAGACTTCTTTCTGGGTTGCTAAAGCCTGGTGATATCTCTGCATTGCTGCAAGTCCCCAATGCTCTCGTAGTCATTCTCCTTGGGGACAAGGTGGCCATTGGTCTCCAGAGGGACCTTTTCTTCCTCTCTGTTCAGAGTATGTATGGCTTCATAGTCAGGCTCAGGTTCCTCATTGGGCCTCCTTGCTGGGGGAAGTGTGCAGAGGCTGTTTGGAGATTTCTCGAAGTCTTTCACAGTGGCATAGAGGTCATTACAGGAAGAGGATGACCTCTGAGGGGGTTCCTGCGTGGACTCTGGCCCTTTCGGAGATGGTCCGGGTTTGTGTGCTGACGGTCCGAGTTTATTCACTGAGGAATACATCGCTGAGATCTAGGGAACAAGGAGAAATGAACTGCTGCCTGGAGCTGCCTCCCTCCCTCCTTCCCCTTCTTGGTGATGAGCCAGCACTAAGTGCTCATAAACACTACCCCACCCCCGTGAGTTACCTTTGTCATCGATATTAATTCTGAAGTATGGTATTAGAGAATAATCACACTATCTTCTTTTCTGTAGATTAGTAGTATTTGACTAACTCTATAAGTTTTGTGGGTTTCTCACAAGACCAGATGGAGCTACCGTGGCTTGTAGAAAAGTGGTGGTGGGGGAAGCCGCAGACTCACAAGGGATTCAGTGGCAGGGGAGGGGCCATGAGGGGCACTCCGGAGACGGAGGTGAGACTGAAGGCTGGGAGGCCCCTGAAGGGCCTCGGCAACTGGCTGCACTTGGGATGATGGGGAGGCGACAGGAATCAAAGATGACTCGTAGGTTTTGCCTTGTGCAGCCAGGAAGATGGGTAAAGTTTCCCTTCCTTGGGAAGGAGCACGCGGGGGCCTAGGCAGTGTCATTGAAGAAGGCAGGCCTTGAACTCACTCTTCATCTTTCCGCACCGCACTCAGAGCTCCCGGCTTGAGTGTGCCTCTCCACAGTGACAGAGCCCCCACACTGGGCATTGCACTCCAGCCACGTAGAGCAGGCGTAGGGAAGGTGTCTGGTGCTCCGTCTGAACCTAGCACCATGTGTGCCATCGTCATGGCTTCTACATTTGGGAGGCACCACAAAAGTCTCAGTTTTTACCCCAGTTCTTGGAAATCCACCATTTGTTTTTACTGGTGGCTTCAAGTGATGTTAGTCTTAGCCTGATTTCATTTTTCCTGAATCAACCAGCATCCAACATTCCACCAGAGACATTTCCCAATCTTCCAGGCAGGATCAAATTCCCTACTCCCAGCCATCCTGACTGGGAATTTTCCAGCCCACTGCCAATTTGCTTCTGGGTGGCCCACCCTGGCTGTTGACTAAAGCGCCCTCCTTTTTTTCTGACCTGAGTTCTCCCTCCTCTTCATGTCTGTCCAACCCTTCCTCCTGCCGAAAGCCCTTCACTCTGCTAACCTACTCACCCTGAGGTTCCGGTGGCTCACCTTCCCAACACTGGAAACCTGACACCCAACAGCGTGTCAGTTCTTTCAAACAAAGGAAGCAATCAGATACAGCTATTCTTGGGAAGAAGCACTATTTTTCCTTTTGGTGGGGAAAGGGTCTTGTTATGTAGTCCAGGCTTGCACTGAGCTAAACATCCTTCAGAGTCAGTCTCCTGAGCCCAGTGCTGAGACTAGGTTTGTGTGTGAACAACCACGACTGTGCAGCTATTGAACAACCATAACTGTGCAGGTTTTGTGTGTGTGTGTGCGCGCGCATGTGAGGGCAGGTGCCTGTGGATATCAGATGCACTGAGAGACACTGGATTCCCTTGGAGTTGGTGAGACAGGGTGTTGTGAGCTGCCCAGCCTGGACTGTGAAACTGAACTCCTCTGCAAGAGCAGTACATGCTCTGAACTGCTGAACCAGCTCTCGATTCCCTTGATGTCTCTATTTTTTAAACACATGTTTTTGGTTATTTGAAAACAATTGAAGTTTACCTCCTCTTCTGTAAGATTCGGGTCTTCTTCTCGAGACTTGTATGACAAGGAACTAAATCTCTGTCAAAAAAATGCAAATTAAAGTAAAGCAGTTTGAAGCCGATAGCTGAACCTATCTTCTGCGCATATACGCCCATGTCTAGACCAGGGCCTTCTGGGATCTCTACAGACTGCACGTATGCCCATGTCTAGACCAGGGCTTTCAGGGACCTCTACAGACTGCACGTATGCCCATGTCTAGACCAGGGCTTTCAGGGACCTCTACAGACTGCACGTATGCCCATGTCTAGACCAGGGCTTTCAGGGACCTCTACAGACTGCACGTATGCCCATGTCTAGACCAGGGCTTTCAGGGACCTC
>PVIU01015445.1:0-48295 GCA_004026605.1 Ondatra zibethicus
TTACCACAATCCTGAAAGCTCATTTATCTTGTGTAGCTGCAGGTGAAGTCTCTAGCTCAAAGCAGCCAAGTCCAAAATGTGTTTTTTGCAGGCTGGTGTGCAAAGTGAGTGGGTGTGCAAAGTGAGTGCCGTCCCTGCTTGCGTTTGTCTGTTTGTCTTCTCACCCCTCCTCCCAGGGTTTGAAAGCAATCTTAATAGCCACCCTAAAACGACCACTTCAAAAACAGAATTGACATGTTATGGGTGGATCAGAGCCCCAAAAGGAGGGTACCAATTTCTTTCCTCACTGATCTGACCAAATTCCTGATAAGGAGTGACTTAAGGTGGGGAGGGTTTGTTTTGGCTTGTGGTTGGAGAGGCTACAGTCCACAGAGATGCAGAAGTCACTGCAGTGGAGTATCAGATTGCTGTTCACATTGAGGAAGACAGTGGACAGGAAGTGGAGACTGACTGGACGCCCTCAAGTCCCTCTCCCAGTGAACTTCTTCCTTTAGCAAGGTTCCACCTCTGAAAGATTCTACAACCTCTCAAATAGCACAACCAGCTGGGGTCCAAGTGTTGGAGCCTGCCAGGGACACTTTGCACTCAGACCACAGCAGGGGACATGGCAAGCCTGTGATGAGGGTTGTCGAGATCTCCTGAGCTCCCACAGTGCCGTTCTTCCTTACCCCTACACTGAGTGTTTCTGGGACGGTGTCTCGTGTTTCTAGTAGGTGTATTCATCTCAAGCAGCTAGTGGAAGGGCCGTCCATACAGCTCAGCAGGAAAAATGGCGCACTGCCCAACCTAACAGCCTGAGTTTGAGCCCCATGTCCTACATGGTGGAAGGAGAGAACCAACTCCAACAGCTGTCCTCTGGCCCCCAAACGCGTGCTGTGGTACAAACATGCAAATAACTACAGAAATGTAAAAAAATCAAAAAATTCTTAAGAAAAGAGTTTAGAAAGAGGACTAGTTGAAATAGAGTTACTTTCCAGTCCCATCCCGGACCCCATGACAACATGGCTGCCCAGGAGGAAATAAAGAAGCCTCTAGAACTTCTCTAATCTGAGACTGCTCATTCGTTTCCCTGCCACCCAGACCCGAATTATCACACAGAAACTATCTAATTACAACACTGCTTGGTCTATTAGCTGAGGCTTCTTACTAACTAACGTTTACTTCTTAAATTAACCCATTTCTATTAATCTGTGTATCACCATGATGCTGTGGCCTACTAGTAAGGTCTGGCGTCTGTCTCTTTCAGCAGCTACATGGTGTCTCCTTGACTCCGCCTACTCTCTATATCCTACTCTCTATATCCCTGTTCAGATTTCCTGTCTGACTTTACTCTGCTAAAGCCATTGGCCAAAAGAACTTTTCTCATTAGGCAATAAAAGCAACACAGGTACAGAAGGACATCCACATCACTTCTCTTCCTGATGAAAATTTAATATTGCACCCAGTTCAAAGTCTAGACTTCTCTTGAGGCTGATCAGACCCTGTGAGCAATGAGGACACTGGAAAACAAGGACACAGGACAGCCCCGTTTGTGACAAGCTGCCCATGTTTTCTCTCTCATCATGGGCTAGTGAGGCTTTCTTCCGTTTTTTTCCTCTTTCCTTTCTGGTTTCCATCCTGAAAATATCATGGGAGAAGAAACAAAAGGTCTTGCTAGCCTCGTGCTGTACTTGATGACTCAGGGCATCTGCAGGGATCTTTGGATGCCTTTTTGGTTGATTCTATGAAAATGCCCTCCACCCTTGAGGGAAAGCATTTGTTCACATCAAGTCCTTCTGTATCTAACCCGGGAGTGCAGGCTCAACAACAAAGCTAAGCCTGCATCCCCCTGCTTCTCATTCATGTCAAAACATCCTCGGTTATCCTGAAATTCCTCAGAAGTTCCAGTGCGGGAGAACATAATGAGAAGCACCCACTACAAGGGACCACGTGAAGAATGTGTGGTTGGTGTTCATGTGTCCAACAGACTCCGACATAGTCCACTACAAGGAACCACGTGAAGAATGTGTGGTTGGTGTTCATGTGTCCAACAGACTCTGACATAGTCCACTACAAGGGACCACGTGAAGAATGTGTGGTTGGTGTTCATGTGTCCAACAGACTCTGACATAGTCCACTACAAGGGACCACGTGAAGAATGTGTGGTTGGTGTTCATGTGTCCAACAGACTCTGACATAGTCCACTACAAGGGACCACGTGAAGAATGTGTGGTTGGTGTTCATGTGTCCAACAGACTCCGACATAGTCCACTACAAGGGACCACGTGAAGAATGTGTGGTTGGTGTTCATGTGTCCAACAGACTCCGACATAGTCCACTACAAGGGACCACGTGAAGAATGTGTGGTTGGTGTTCATGTGTCCAACAGACTCCGACATAGTCCACGAGCCCCTTACTCAAAGCCCTGAAACCCACTGCTGTGTTTGATTGCTCTGTGGGGCTTGCAGACTGCGCTGACTCTGTTGTAAAGGAGATAGCAGTATCTTCATGACAGGTGGCTTTGTAAGAGATGGTGTGTTTGGTCCATTCCTTGACACTATCGATCAAATGCTAAGAATCCGGGCACTGAGGAAAGAGGAAAGAAGGCCACTGGTGGAGGGATGGAGAGCAGGCATGTTCTCTCTTTTTCCAGGGTTATGCCTCTGGCTCCCTAGCCATCCATCCCCTCTGCTCTGCTCTATGGGTTTCTGTTTTAAATTAACACTAAATGAAATGGAATTAAAACATGAGGAAGTAGCCTTGGAGTTACCCTGCTTTGCATTGAAACCCTTGGAAAACATTGCATTTACACGTTACGAACACTTTTTTGTTCAAAGCATAATTTAGTCCGAGGGTGAGCGTGATTTTTTTATAGTTCCTTTTCAGTAAAGAAGAAAGGGTTGCTAAATTCAGCAAGGAGGGATGTGAGGGGTGAAGAGAAAAGTGGATTGTCTTGGAAGAGCTGCTGGCCCTGTCTTCTGGAGCCAAACATGGAAGCTTGGGAGAAGAACAGTGGAGAAATCCTTTCTTGGAGGTTAAAGAAGGTAAATGATAAATTGGAATCTTCAGTTAGAGTCTTTCTAGTACCTTCCAAGACTGTGATATGGGTCAAAATGCAAATGAGTTGTGTGTCTGGGAGTTCTTAGGTATTGAGGAGCATCTTGTCCAGCTCCTTTATGCACCCCACCAACTAGCTTCAGTGACATTCAAAAATGCCAAAACACTTGTCCAAAACTGTATCGATGGACAATTGCTAATGGACGGCCACTGCCCACTAACCCCTGTTGGTCTCTCCATTGTCTCACATGGATGAATAAAACACTCAAGGCCCTAGATTGAAAAGCCAAAGCTAAGACCGTGAGAACCCCAGGAACTACAGACTGCATGATACCAGTCAGAAAAGTTCATTGACTCAGCCCAAGATAGACCCTCTTGAAAGAATTCCTCTCTCACTGTGTCTCTCATCATCCCTCTTTTACTGTGTCTCCCATCATCCCTCTCTGTGCCTCACATCACACCCTCTCTCACTGTGTCTCCATCATCCCTCTCTCACTGTGTCTCCCATCATCCCTCTCTTACTGTGTCTCCCATCATCCCTCTATGTCTCCCATCACCCCCTCTCTCACTGTGTCTCCATCATCCCTCTATGTCTCCCATCACCCCCTCTCTCACTGTGTCTCCATCATCCCTCTATGTCTCCCATCACCCCCTCTCTCACCGTGTCTTCCACCATTTCTCCTACTGTCTGTTTTATGAGGCAACCTGTGTTGCCTGAATGCCGTCCTGTGGATATGCCTGTGCCTAACAAAGAGCTTTTGCTTTTTGTTCTTGGTCATCTTCCAGAAACTGATGGTAAGACTCATGGCTGAAGACATTACGTGCTAAATTACAGTCATAAGACATGCAGAAAAAAACCTGTTGTACATGGGGAAGCTTCACCCCACTGTCTAGCTTTCACAACACCAGAAGGAGATCGGTGCTTTACTGGGGAAGAAAAACCATCAACAGTCTCAGCCATCTGTGACCTCTTTGGGTGACAATAACAAATTGCCTGGCAAGACAAGCCTACTGGTACAGTAGTGGCTTGTATCTATAGGAGAACCAATCACCTTCTGGCTCATTTAAAACCCGCTCCACAAGACAGAACTCAGGCCTGATACTGTTAACTGGGCAAGAACCTGGGACTGTGTGGGCTATATGACTTAGAGGGAAACTTACTACTATCACTTAACTGAATGGACATAATAGTTAACAGTACCCTGAATATTGATATTTATACCCACAGAGTGGTGTAGCTCTCAACCTTCACCAGAGAAGCTTTTATTTTTCAGTAGATGGTGATTACAGAGACTCACAACTGGACAAAGTACAGAGAATAAGACATCAGGTGTTCAGCCCTAAATGGGACATCTACAGTACAGTCCCTCCGTGGCACTGGGGTCATTACAGAAGAGGCTCAGTGGTGTTTCCTGTCATGACAGGAATATAGCACACATGGATTCGGCAACTGCAACAGCATGTACAAGATATGCACACAATCAAGCCAGCCAAAATGTCAGTACGGGTAGGGGAGGGGCTCGTGAAGTTCGAGCCCTGACTGAGAAGCTGTTGGCCATTGTTGGCTTCTGGAGGACGAAAAGTTCACCTTCTTCTGAAGCGGCTGCTGATGTCCCAGTGGGTGCCCCTACCCTTGTGCATAGACCACAGCGCTGAACAGACTCAGTGGGTTGAGAAGGAACCAAGAGGTCGAGAGAGAAATGTGCTGAGAGGCCGGCAAGAGGTTGGAGGAGAGAGACTGGGGACTACATTGGATTTTTTAAAATAAACATTATATTCTTCTATGTCATTCTTAAACAATATTTTTTTAATGAGACGACTTGGAAAGGTGGGCGTTCGTTTACGTGCATGCCCTCTTTATTTAAGCCCACTAATTTAGATACATAAGTGTGGGGCCATCCAGCAGCACATGGCTGGTCAACCAACCAGGGACCACACTCCTAAAGGAAACTGATTTTCCAACTCTTAGAAGCCATCACCTGTCACTTAACCTCTCAGGTGAAGGGCTATGTGCCCTTCTAGCCGTACTGAAATGAATGGCTTGATCCTTGAGTTCACAAGTGTAATGATCCCTTTGCATCCAGAAGACATCATTTCACCTCAGCTTGTGCCACTCATGAGTGCAATGATCCCTTTGCATCCAGAAGACATTGTTTTACCTCAGCTTGTGCCAATGTCACTTTATGCTGGTGTCCAGGAGTGGCGTGTGCCCAGAGGCTGACTCTGTACTTCTGAAATATCTGGGTGGGTCTCCTCAGAAGAGACTGTCTACTGACGGCTACCTGGTTCCACTCCTCTGACACAAACCCCGTGAAATCAAATTATCTTTCGGTCCCAGCTACAAGTATCCTCCATGATTCTGTTTTATTAGAACTACCTGGCTGTGTTGAGAAGCTCTCTAGAGGTGGGCCCCTTCAAGATTATTACATCCAACCACTTTCCAGAGGGTGACTCTAGAGACACAATCTGGGACACTCCACTGTGTGCATGTCCACCTCCACTTTGGCTTCTGTCCTTGTTTGGCCCTAGATAGCTCTGATCATAGCAGACTCTGCCCTTTTCACCAATCCTTTTTTTCTGGGCTTAAGCCTAAAGGTGCTAGCAAGAAGGTGCTGAGGACGTAGAAAGAATGAAGTAGCCTAGTCTTTCCAGAATGCTGTGTTGGAGAACCCTGCGTGTAAGGCTGCAGCTCACCATGTCCAGACAACTCTCTGAGCTTGACCCAAACTGGGGACTCCCTTTCTCAGCAGAACTCCTCTTCTCTGCCTGACCTTATTTGGAGGATGACCCTATGCAGAGCTCCTGGCAACCCTGTATGACTCAGCTCATAAATCCCACTCTTTCCTCCTGCCTGTATGATAATTAGGTGCTATGGCATGACCAATCAGCCCTTCCCACCTGTAACCTTAAGAACCCTTATATATCTTACTCCTGGAACAATAAAATGAGCTCGCGAGCTCGCTCTGAAGCTGACTCCTGGAAGTGCTTTCCCTCATGTTCAAGGCCATCTGAACATTGCCTGCCACCTCTGTTCCCATTGCCACATGGCCCCTGAAGGAACCGGAACCCCACAATAGTGTAACAAACTGCTATAAGCCGGGAGGCTTATATGTAGCAGAAGTGCACTGCTCACATTTCTGGAGGCTTGAAAGTTCAAGGTCAAGGAACAGTTGGGTTTAGGGTCCGTTGAAGGCCTACTTGGCACACGGATCTTCATATGAAGAAAGAGACACAGGCTTGCTCTCCCAGGCTTGCTCTCCCCGGCTTGCTCTCCCAGGCTTGCTCTCTCCCAGGCTTGCTCTCCCAGGCTTGCTCTCTCTCAGTCTGGACAGGAAAGCCATCCAGACACTCACAGTCACAGAAATCAGCTTCTGAGCACACAGAACTCCCAGTCATCAGCACAAGGTGACACTGACACAAGATGCTTAAGTGTTTGTCTGCTGTTCCCTGTCTTCTCTCCCAACACTGCTAGAGATGGGCTGTGAATGGAGAAAACTGTGATGGGGAAATATCAAAGGTCAAACCTTTACCTGCTCCAATGGTGCAGGCCTCTTTTCTGTGGGTCCTGATGATATTCATGAGGACAAAGCCCATGTGACATGATATGGGATTCCCCTTTGTCTGCTGTGAGTATGTTTTACTACCATTGGTTAATAAGGAAGCTGTTTCAGCCAATGGATTAGCAGAGTAAAGCTAGGTGGGAAATCAAAACAGAGATAGAAAGAGTGGGCAGAGTCAAAGAGATACCATGTAGCTGCCAAAGGGGAAAGATGCCACCACCAGAATTTTCCAGTAAGCCACAGCCTCATGACAATACACAGATTAGTGGAAATGGGTTAGTTTAAGATATAAGAGCTAGGTAGGAATACACCTGAGGTATTGGACAAGCAGTGTTGTAATTAATATAGTTTCTGAGTGATCATTGGGCCTGAGCAACTGGAAAATTAACAAGCAGACTCTGTTTACAGATAGTGTCAATGTGGATTGGCTACATCCACATAAAGCCTGAAAGAGCTTGGGAAGGAATTCTAGACACAAAAGAACAGAGTTAAGCATGGCTTCTTGGTAGTAGCATTTTCTCAGGTGAGTTCTGTTTGCTAGAGGCAAGCAGATGTGTGACTTCTTTAAGAGAAGGCTTTCTGACTCAGCATTAGCAGCAAAATCTGAGTGACTTCTTTAAGAGCCAGATTCCTGGTTCATGATGGTAGCACAAAATTTTGGCTTTTTCGGGAGGTTCTGCACTTAAATGGGGTTTGTGAGCAGCTTGCTAATTGCTTAATGGCAACAAGGACATGCTGTGTCCCTGAAGCTGGGGCAGTGAGCATGGCTCACGGAGGCAGTGTCCATGTCTCTACTATGTTGGACTGGGTAGAGTAAACGGGGCTACAGAGTTGTTCCTAGCCATGCCTGCCTAGCATTTACAAAAAAAAAAATTCCTGGTCAGAAAATGATTACACATACACAATAAAGACAGATTCAGATTTTTTTTAAAAAAAAAAAGACCTCTGAAGGGGTCACAGTTTTGGATAAATGTATGTAGGCTTGAGAGAGAGAAGAAAAAGAGTACAGATAGTTAAAAAAAAAGAAATAGGTTTAAAAAATAAAGCAAAGTATTTAAAGAGACAGTCAAAGTAATATACACAGTCATAGATTAAAGGAGTAAAGAAAAATATGCCACATAAAGAAATATACACAGAGAGTCTGGGTTATGTATGTTATTGTGTTTTCCTTGATTTTTTGACTGTAGAGAGATATTTGATTCTGGGGGCTGCCAAGCTAAATCAACATATATGTTTTAAAGGTATCTTGACTTCAAATTTTGGATCTAAGGATTTGTTGCTTTGGAAAAGAGATTCTGCCTTTGTTTCCACGGGAAATGAGATTCGTGGATTCCTTCCAGGCTAATATGGTTTGATGAAACAAAACCTCCACGAAAGGTCTCTGTGAACCCTACAAATACTTCACCCAACAATCGGTAGAAAGTAGTCTCGAAACTATGCCCAAATTCCCAAAATGGTTGGAGATGTTTGTTTTCATTTAAAGAGGGATACAATATAAAAATGAATACTTTACATCAGTACAGAATTTGGTCTGTTGATACCAATTTAAGGTTGATTTGTAACACTGTGTATATGTATTTCTATTCTTGTTTAAGGTATTATGTTTGTGTAGCTCATTTAAAAACATAATGTATAATTTAAATATGGGTGCCCAATGTTACAGAAGAACTTTGGGTAACTATCCAGGCAGTGAGATGTCTCTGTCAATTCTATAGTTTTGAAAGTTGCTTAGAATGAACTACCTGTTTACTTAGGTAATATTATATCCTTCTGGGATCTTTGAAGAGTTGAATACACATAGTTATAGTTTTCCACAATTATGATAAAAGATAAATCAGATATAAAGCTTTATACTCACAAAGATAGGATAGATGATAGAGTATTTTCCTTAATTTGCCAAATGTAAATGGACTAATTATTGTAACTATAATTCTTGCTTGATAACTATTTTGTATATGTAATTTTACTATGTTAAAGTTAAAACCTTCCTTTTTATTTAGACAGCAAAGGGGAGATGATGTTGGATTCTCCTCTGTATGTGGTGAATATGTTTTATTACCATTGGTTAATAAGGAAGCTGTTTCGGTCAATGGATTAGCAAAGTAAAGCCAGGTGGAAAATCAGAACAGAGGGAGAGAGAGAGAGAGAGAGAGAGAGAGAAGAGAGAGAGAGGAAGGAGGAGGAGGAGTCATCAAAGAGATGCCATGTAGCTGTGAAAGGAGAAAGACACCACCAGAAACTTGCTGGTAAGCCACAGTCTCGTGGCAAGACACAGATTAATTGAAACTAATTAATTTAAGATATGAGCTAGGTAGGAATACACCTGAGGTATTGGTCAAGCAGTGTTGTAATTAATATAGTTTCTGTGTGATTATTTGTGTCTGGGCAGCCGGGAAATGAACAAGAGGACTCCATTTACTCTCCCAAAGGTCTGACTCTTAATGCCATCACCTTAGCCGTTAAGGTTTCAACATATACGCATCTGAGGGAGACTCAGCATTCAAACTACAACAAGAAATAAATGAGCAAATTGTACCCTTACTTCCATTTTCCTCATAGTAAGTGTCCAGGATGCATCAAAACCAAATTGAAGTGAAGAAATAAGAATTTTTTTGCACTGGGTAGGGAAAAGTTGAGTTTGAGTATGTACACTAATTAAACTCAATGTTTCTTTGGAGACAGGGTCTCACTATATAGTTTTGGCTGTCCTGGAACTCACAATGTAGACCAGGCTATCTTGGAACTCACAGAGATCCTCCTGCTTCTGTCCCCTGAGTGTTAGGATTAAAGGCATATATCAGCACATCCAGTCAAGATAAATCATTTTAATAAGTAAAACAAAACTGGAGCCCTTAATATGTGCAAACAAAGCCTGAAATGACCAGGCAAACAGTGGTACCAGCTTAAGGCACGACTGGAAGACAGGAGAGGGAGGGTGAACACATCAGTGTAGGAATACAGAAGCAGGAAGGAAAAAATAAAGTCTTGTCACAGATTACTCCCGCTGCAGACAGAGTGTTCCAGGAACAAACCATATACACCAGTTTATCCTTATAACTGTCTTATGATGCGATATAATAAAATAAATTCTCTGAAGAAATCAACGATTCTTAAATGAGACATTTTGATCATTCATCAAAACAAGCTGATTCCCACTTATCTTCTGCACGGAATTTTTGAGGAGACAGCTCCAGTCTAGTGGCTGTTAGCTGAGGGAAAATCCAAAATGGAAGAAATCTAATGATGGAGGTACTTGGAGAGAATGTGGGAGGGAGAGACAAGCAGATCATTGGGGCTTGCTGGCCATCCCATCTACCCTAATTATGGAGTCCCAAGTCTGAGTGAGAAACTCTACCTCACGAAACAGGTGGAGAAAAGGAGTAACACCTGAGGGCATCTCTGGCTTCTGCGCATACACCTACAGATGCAAACACACACACCTATAGGCACACACCTACAGATTCACACACATTCTCACCTATAGCTACACAACTGCAGATACACACACAACCCTATAGATGCACACAAGCACACCTACAGAAACACACAGATCACACACACACACCAGGAACACTTTCCTGTCTTCACCCCTTATGTTTTGGAAAGTGCCCATGAGTGTCCAGTAGTTTTTCATTTCCATGGTCTCAAGTCCTGAGACCACAATGACCCTTCTTCACCAAGTTATGTCACTAAGTTCATTTGGCACAACCCCTCAAGGCGAGAGAATGAAAGAATATACAGACACATGTTTAAGCAAACACATGAAGACAGAGGTGGTGGGTACTGCTTGGTTCATTCATTTGCTTTGCATCTGTCCTCACAGCGAGCCAGGGCATCTTCAAGTGAGATGAACAAGAATATCAGCTGCAGTGTTATTTCAATGACATGTAAATATGACATACTTGTTTTTAGCAAAATGGTTTTTCTCCTTTGAAGGGTGAAGAAAAGAGAAGCTCATAAAAAAATCTGCATACCAAAATTCTAGGTAAGAGCCATAGCCTAATAGGATAAAAAGTTCCTAGGGTAGGTTTCTGGTTTTTTTTTTTTTTCAGTACAAAGAAGCACTACTTTAATATATCCCTAACTGAAGAAATGATTGCTTCCACAGAGTTAAATGTCTTCATTCCTAGTGACTCAATCTTATTTTCTCCCCAACAATAGTTTAATCAAAGGGCAATTCTTTCTCACTCAGACTTGGACTCCATAATTAGGGTAGATGGGATGGCCAGCAAGCCCCAATCTATCCTTTCGTTAGAAGTTACCACATGTCTCAGTTAATCAGCCAGCCTTCGTGGTATAAATTAACATTCATAGTTTAAACTTGCGATCTACAGAGGTTGATTAAGCTAGGTGAAGTAGAACCCATTCATACCAAACTGGCTTCAGTTTAGTTCAGTATCATTGAAGTTCTTCCTCTTATAGAATACACCTAGCATACTTTAAATCCATAAAATGAGCAAATATTTAGTTTTTTCTTTTATTAAAAAGTAGATTTTTTTCACACAATATATTTTTATTCATTTTCCTCTCCTCCAAGTTCCTCCCTACCTCCCCTCTCGTCTGGATCCACACCCTTTCAATGATATAGCTAAGGTCATTTAAGAAATTCTTAGGACACAAATCATGCAGTTTGATATGATCTGGGAGTTCTTGTTTAGTTTAAAAAGTCATCTACAATAGTAATTTTAATGTCCTTTTTTTAAACTAAGTAAGATTGAGATATTGTTATCAAAACTAGCAGTTAATGTGTGGCAATACAATATTACAAATAGCCCACCCACTTCACAATTCCTTTGATGAACTTCTGGTTTGAGGATGATGGTTTTGAGGAAGTTTCCTCTCTGCCCACAGACTCTCGTGGCCCTTAAAGGTGCTGTCTTTTACAGCTGTGACCCCTATGAACTACAATAGTGACTGGCCCAGCAATACCCATGGTGCAATAGTGGCATGGCTGCTATGGGGTAACCAACTGCTTTCTGAATGGACTTAAGGTCTGCTCCATTTGGGGAAGCCACCTGGTAAATCTGAAGAAAGAACTCATGGTTGGGGAGTTTGCAGGCCCCATGGGAGAACCAGCTGCTGGTCCTCTGATAATGACATGGCAACACAATGTCCTCTAAATTTATATCTCTCCACCACAGATCTCCACCATTGTGTCTCTCCAACACAGATCAGTCACAGATCAGTGTGGCTCCCAATCACATCAGAGAAGTTTCTTTGTCCTGTAGACAGTGGTTAACGCGGACACTCACAACTGGTCAAAGTATGGAGATTAGAATGTGCACGCATGCTCAGACACAAATGCAACATCTGTAGTACAGCCCAAGTCCTACTCAGGACCAAGGGCTGGCTGGGCAGAGGGGTAGAATTGTGCAAGAGCCAGAGATCAGGGAGAACCAGAACAAAACAGTGTTCTGAGCATGATAAGACCACTGACCACACCCATGAATCCCATAAATTCACAGTCACCCTGGTTACCTGCAGAAGATTGAGTCAGTCAACAGTCTAGCACAAGGTGGTAGGGGCTCATGATTCTCCCCCTAACTGAGGAGATGTGGATAGCTGATGGCTTTTGGGAGAGGGAGAGGCAGTTTTCTTCAAAGGTGTGGTCCCTGGTAGGTCAACCACACTTTAGTGGATGGCCCCACACCCAGAGTACAGCGACAATGAGATAAAAGCGAGGGAAGTAACATGAGGTTGGGAGGGAGGGTAGAAAGGTAGAATGGATATGGGAGGAGTTAGGGGCTGAATATGAGCAGAATATATTGTATGAACTTCTCAAATTAATAAAAACATTTCTTTGAAAGGGGAGAATATCTTCCTTGAGAATCATTTGAAGGTCAGAAGGAGAAAGGCAATTTTTTTTTAATGGAAACTTTATTTTTGTGTGTGAAACAGGAGAAAGCCCCACACTACCAAACAGATGTGTGTTTTGTATGACAAAAGCAGAGAATAGGTAGGATTGTGTGTAGTAGAAAGGGGGTAGACAGTGCCACCCTCGGCCTTGGGTCTTGAGATAATCACATTTCTTGGCAGTAAGGAACAATGTGGTGAGCAAAGCAGACATCGTTTATTTGCAACAAAGGAACAGAGGACACAAAGTTGCACTAGGAGCTAATGCTGAGCATGAGAAATCACACAGACCAACATAGTTACAGCTTGTTGCTGTAGCAACCAGAAAACAAAAGATTCCACTCTGTGAGTTCCCCATGGAGTATCTCCATGAGCTGGGAAGAGGCAGGGGTTGAAAGGCCACTAAGAATCAAGGGTAATCGGGAAAGTTACAGCCCTAGGTTCTTCCCAACAAAAACTTCTGAGGTTTGCTGACCTCAAAAAAAAAAGTGCACTCCCCTCAAATGTACAGAAGGAACCATTTTAGGATCTAGTCACAGGATTAAATGGTAGGAAGAATGAGAAAAAAATAAATAGCAGACTATGGATGCTCGTTACCCAGAAGCAGATGAAAACGGTGACCAAACACTTGCAGGCAATTTAAAAGTTTTAATGAGGCAATTTGCTCCTCCCAAAAACTTGGGTGTGAAAACACAGGGAAGGAAATAAAGGACAGCCGGTTCATCTCAGGAAAAGGTGGGCACAAAAGCAGGGCACCACAGACACACAAATAGGGATGAAAACTGCCTAAGGTCAGAGAGATGCTGGCAAGGGCACTGAGGAAACAGGAGAGGGGAAATTGGACATAAAAAAAAAACGGAGACATCTTAAAGATATCAAAAATATGCAAATGGAAAAAGGTAAAGCTAATAATTTCCTCCCCCCAAAAAAACATGTTGAATTTACATGATAAATGGACATCATAGCCCATGAAAAACTGACCTACTAAGTTCGATATCATTGCACACTAAACTTAATGAATTTCAAAAGTAAGGAAATAATAATTATTACCAAGGAAAAATATCCAACTAATCTTGGACATCTCCATAGCAACGATCAATCCTAAGAAATGCTAGAACTTCAAAACACTTTGAAAAAAAGTGAATCTGCACAAACAATTTTATAGATTGACAAACAGAAAGGCAACAGTCCAAACTCTATGATATACGGAGGATTCTGGGAATGTTGCTACCGAAACAAGCAGTCTCAGGTGCTGTGTCTGTGACAGGGTGGGGGCAAGAGGCTGTGGAGTAGGGGTAGGGTAGACTTTAGCAAAGATGACTGACTAAGCAACAGAAGTTGTGAGAACATGGGGAACAATGGCCACAAAGACAGAATAAGTGCAGAGTGGTGGATATTCTGACAACACGAAAATTGAAAAGGAGGAAAGAAAAAGGAAGGCAAGAAGCAGCCGAGCCCATAGACTTAGAACTGAACATAATAGTGGTAGGTATTGATTCTGAAGGCTTTATCATATCTAATAAGTATCCAGAAAATCGGTAAGTGTGTGGATGCCAACACAGATCTAAACAACTCATGGGACAAAGACGAACTTGGAAGAGAAAGAGCAAATTTGATTAGGCAAAAGTTAAACCCTGGACTGGTGAATATTCCAGCTCAATTAGTGAACACTCACCTAGCGGGCATGAGGCCCCAGATGTGCGTTCACAAACCTGGTTTCATCCCCAGATATTTATTAAGTAAAAATATTTAATTGATGTGTTTATTTATTTAATTAAATTTGAAAGTTGAACCACAATGCATTCAAATGTGTAAGTACATCGCTTGTACTTTAGGCTGAAGTTATTCTAGTCCAAAAAAAAAAAATAAGTACACACCATTTGCTAGGGAATTTTACTCGAGTTTTCTCCCTTTAACCCTAGGCAGATGGTCCCTGAAGCATGATAGTTGAACTTTGGACGTTTCAACCGTACAGTGGTACCAAAGGGAATTCCGTAGAGGCTGCCTCCACGCTTTGAGTTTCTACACACCGACACAGCGACAACTTGAGATCATCCATTGACACGTGCTTCTGGTGGGATCCTGGGGGTTGAGGACATGCTAAGTAAGAGGTCTCCTTCTCAGCTTTGTCCCCAGACCTGCAACCTAAGCAAGCCACTCAGCTGCTTCCCAGCGCAGACCTTTTCAGTGGCGCTCAAGCGCCCTGAACAGGGCTGACATTTCCTAGCCTAGCATTCTAGATGCTCTGAAATGTGGCCCAGTGACAAGTGAAATGCTTTCGTCTTCCCTCCTTCAAAGGGCAGCCATGGTGTGCCTGGCATGTGTCAGGCACCAGCTAGTTAGTGGAGACCCGTTAGTAATATCGAAGACACAGACTGACATCAACAAAATAATGAGGGGCCAGGCATGCCAAGTACTATAACTCTACACCAATGATAAACACTGTTGAGAAAAGGTGGGGTGTCTCAGGCAGGGGTATAACGGGGTTCGTAGCTAGCAAGGAAGCGTACATCACAATGTCCTCCCATTCTGGTAGCATCCACACAGAACTATGCAATGTGAAGCCTGAACGGGGTTCGTAGCTAGCAAGGAAGTGTACATCACAATGTCCTCCCACTCTGGTAGCATCCACACAGAACTATGCAATGTGAAGCCTGACCTAGAGATGCAAATGAGGCTGGGGACACTTGCTATTCAAGCCAAAGGGTACCTTGGGTTGTCAAGGCTGTACGGAAGATCTGTTCATTGTAGGACCAGAGACGGGTGTGCTTGAGACACTGAGGAAGAGGCATAGTGCTGAGGCAGGGAGGGGCGTGGCACTGAGGCAGGAAGGGGTGTGGCACAGACAGGAAGGGGCATTGTACTGAGGCAGGGAGGAGTGACTAAATTATATCTAATTTGTATTAGATATAAATCAAATAAACAATCTTTGGATATATATATATATATATATATATATATATATATACACACACACACACACACACACATATACATATATTTTTGAATGTATGTGTGCACTCATGTACATACCACAGAAGAGTGTGAGTAAGGACCAGAGGATAACCGGTGGGAGTCTATTCTTTCCTTCCATCAGGTGCGTCCCTGGAGTACATTGAGCTATGATACCAAAAGCATGATACAGCAGATTTTAAAACTTTGTGAACTAGATTTCATCAACCCTACGTGCATTTGTTCTTCAAAAGAATCCAAAGCTAAGCTAACCCCTGGAGGGAAATGTGGACAGACTGTATATGTGACACAGCTCTCTATTCCAGAATACATAAAGTCCCAAACATCAACTCCAAATCAGATGCATGCCAGTAATTCCGCCACTTAGGAGTAGAGGCAGGAGGGTCGGGAGTTCAAGGTTATCTTCAGCTGCACAGTTCAAGGACAACCTGTGTATGCAAAACCCTGTCTCAAAAAGAGAGCTACCTCAGCAGTGAAGCACTTTCCCAGCAAACATGAGGTCCTAACTTCCACCCTGACAAAGTGGCTCCCAAAGTCAACGAGAAGAGAGCACAACTTGATCAAAAAGGAGGCAGAATATTTGATTAGAGACCTCATTTATAAAAACATACTGGGGGTGGGGGCTAGAGAGAGAGCTCAGTGGTTAAGAGCACTGGCTGCTCTTGCAGAGAACCCAGGTTTGATTCCCAGCACCTACATGGCAGCGCACAATTATCTGATACTCTAGTTAAGGGGACCTGATGCCTGCCTCCACAGGTTCCAGGCATGTATGTGGTGCACAGAAACATGCAAGCAAACACCATTACACATAATTTTTAAAAAATACATACTTGGGTTATAATGAATTAAACAAAGCAAGTAATGTGCCACATAATTAATCTTTAAAGAAATATAAATTAAAAACATATGAAAATCTATTTACACACCTATTAGAACGACTACAATAAAAAAAAAACTCACCCAATGGTGGTGGCACACACCTTTAATCCTAGCACTTGCGAGGCAGATGCAGGCAGATCTTTGAATTTGAGGCCAACCTTGTCTATATAGTGACTTCCAGGACAGCTAGAGAAATCCTGGAGAGAGAGAGAGAGAGACAGAGAGAGAGGGGCTGTCTTTCCCTACCAAGTATAGGTGTGGAATTCTCATACATCATATATATCATGGTAGAGATCTAAAATCAGTAAAATTATCTCAAGTGTAAGTTGTGTAGATTCCTAGACATGAATCATAAGGCCCAGCTGTTACACTACTGTTCATCAGCCAAAAAAACAAAACAAGACAAAAAAAAAAGAAGAAGAAGAAGCATGTGTCCACCAACAAACTGTTGAATCTCTATCTATAACAGCTTAAAACTGAAAACCATCAACTGACCACCATATATAGCGTTAGGACAGTTGTGACACAGCCATATAAATGTTTACTATTCAACAACTTTAAAAGAATGAGCTATTAATATAGTGTCTTAGTTGGGGTTTTCTCTGCTGTGAAGAAACACCATGACCACACCAACTTTTACAAAGGAAAAACTTAACTGTGGTGGTTCGCTTACAATTCAGAGGGTTAGTCCATTATCACCATGTCAGGGAGAAAGGCAGCATGCAGACAGACATGGTGGGGTGGAGAGAAGGAGCTGAGAGTCCTATATCTTAACTCACAGGCAACAGGAAGTTGTCTGAGACAGTAGGCCTCAAAGCTCTCCTCCACAGTGACGCACTTCCTCCACCAGACCACACCTACTCCAACAAAGCCACACCTCCTAATAGTGCCATTCCCTTTGGGGGCCATTTTCTTTCAAACCACCACATGCAGGCAATAACTTGGAAGTGTTTCAAGAAATTGTCCCATATAAAAGACGCTAAAGGAAAATGTCCAGCAATTGTAAAGGAAAGTGACCAGGGGGAAACAGGGGACTCCTTGCAGGCAGAAGTATGGAATAGACCACTCCAACTGGATGAAGAAACTGTCGGGGTGATGAGAATCCTCATTGCTCTGATCTTGGTGATATTTAATGGGTATATACATAGGCCAAAACATATTGAACTTAACACCTCCAATATGTGTTTCTAAGTGATACAATAAAGCTGCTAAAATCAAAACGACACCTTAAAAATGATCTTCCTAACTGACCAGTGCCTAACGGCGCTCTCTGACCACCTCCACCGGCATTTTTCTCATTCCTCCTGAGATCCGGGAGTACTTCCGGCCTCTCTGACTCACCTGACTTCTCACGCTCCCTGCCTCCCTCCTGTTGCAGGTTATCGTTTGCTGGACATGATCTAGTGTTCCTCCCTTACAAACAGAGCCAACATCTCTGGTCCTCCCTTGTCCCTGGAAGGATTCCTTGCACGTAGTAGACCCCCACAAATGCTGTGTTGAAAGATATTTTTCAGGAGACAAATTATAGGACTTCCTCCAAGCCTTGATCAAGCTGATAGAAACAAATTCCTAATTTAAACTTAAGCAGCACACTGCCAAACCCAGCAGTTTCCAATGTGGGAGATATTAAAGAGTCCAAACACTCCAATAAATCATGTGTGACAAAAATCAGCACTTTGGGGCCAAGAATTACAGGAATTCACATCAAAACCCATACCATTAACCAGTCTGGCTGAAGTGAAGGCATCATGAGGAGCTGATTTGTAAGTGTTCTCGTTTGTTTCTTTGTCTATCTGTTTATGTGCAACCATCGCAAAAACATGTAAACAAAACAAAGCAAACTGTAACCCCCAAAAACTCATGGGCTCCAAAATAAGCTGGCATCTCGGCTTCAGAAGACCTAGTGTGCGTGCCAAAGCTTTCCATCCTTTAACACCACAAGGAACTTTCATTACTCAAGACCCCAGCATAGGGAAGGTGGAAGCAAATCTACATTTCTAGTTGAAACCCACTTACATCTGTGCAAATTCCCCCTCCACAGCACCTGAATAAAAGGCTGTGGGGACTCACTCACCACCGAAAAGTGTCACCGCAGCTACCCTGTCCTGAGGATCCCTCACAGGTGAGCAGGCGAGTAAGCCCTGTTAGGAAATGTCTGGATGCCTTTTTCATGCTGTCCAGCCTCAGATGCAACTCTCGGCTAATCTTTAACAAAGTTGCCTCTTGGACAAAGTGTTTTTGAACTTGTGTTGGGTTTTTCATGAAGCTCAGGCAGAGCCAGTGTAACCCTGTGGCAACTTTATAACCCTGCAGGCAACTTCCGATGGAGCACTGCCCAACCTTGTCTGTCTCAAGAGCCCAGTTGGCTCCAGGGTATCCTCCGCTGGCCACTTCGGCTGTTCAGAGTCCCCCACTCCACTCTCTCAATGGCTTCTCGTGCCCCTGTCCTCGCTGCTCCATCCCGGTTTTCTTTCCTCTGCTCTGCACCCATTTCCCTTCCTATCTTGAAATGAAATGTCCCCACGCAGGTTCTTGTGTCTGAAAACTCAAGGCCCAGCTTGTGGCACTATTTGAGAAGGTTGCGGAGCCTTTAGGGGTGGATCCTTGCTGGAGGGTGGGTCTTGAGGTGTTTCTAGGTCGTTTGTACTTCCTGTTCACTCTCAGTTTCCTGATGGCTGATGCAGTGTGACCAGTCAGCCACACTCCGGCCTCCATGCCTTCCCCACTGTGACAGAATAGTCCCTCAAACCGTAAGCCAGAGTAAACCTTTCTTAAATTGCTTCTCAGTAATTCTTTTGGATAGAGAGGAGAGCAACAAATACAGTCCCTCCACCTCCATTCCCGGCTGCTGCTTCAGCCCTGTCTGGCCATGCCCACAGCTCCCATAAAAGATGAACCTTAATTTCCGGTTTCCATACTGTTTGGAAAGCTTTGATTTTAATCCAAAGTCTCACTAATTACATTGGAGCTATTCTAATGGAGCATAAAATATTTTAAAAGAAAAACTTTAAAAGCCAGACCTTGTCACTGTCCAGCTGTGTGGAGCCAGAGCCAGGGTTTCTCTGCCACTGAGGCTCAGCCTTAACCCTACCCACATATCTTCTTTCCTTTTCATTTTTGCGATAGACTCTCACTAAGTTACTCAAGCTGGCCTTGAACTTACTCTGTAGCCCAGACAGCCTTGAAATCACAATCCCCCTGCCTCAGCCACTGAGAGTGGCTGCTAACTGGGATAACAGGCATGTTGATGCCATCAGGCCCAGCTCAGATGCCAGTCTTCACTCTGTTTTTCCCAAAAAGGTATCCTTGAGCACCTCGGTCATTAGTCGTCCCTTCTGCTATCTCAAGATTCACCCTGTCAGGGTACCTCTGAGGGTTTTCTCTTTCACTAGCCTCTGCATCCACACCAACTTCCACAACGGAATATGAATAAAATATTCGGTATTTGTCAATCCAAGTATTTGATGGCAATTATATTTGGTTAAAATTGGACAGCAAGTAATTAGTTCCAGACAGATATGCAAATCCCTATGAAAGTGTAGCCATAAAGATGAAAGTTAGAGATGGTCTTTTACACCCACACAGGCAACAGAAACAGAGCGCTCTGCACCAAGGTACACTGTGTGCCCCTGATCAGGCATCCTCCTCTAGAGACAGGCTTCCTTCCAAACTTGACTTTCTACCCTCATAAACATATTCCAGCTCAGCCGCCTCTGGATTTCACAGTGCCCACTTCACCAGACATGACTCACGCTGGGCATGGAGCAACTCCTTTCCATTTGGATATCATTCGGAGGCACAAAACAGAAAGATTATGCACACATCCAGTGCCAACAATAGCAAAGAAAATAAAATGGTCTCTCGGTGAGGAGTGTTCCCCCGCCTGCACCTTCAGTCAGCCTTCCAAAGAGTAAGTATGAAGCAAAACTCTAACTTGCTAAAGATAAAGCTGCATCAAAGTTTCCTTTACAAACAACTTTAATTAGCTTGGGCTGGTGAGTATTCAACACATAGAAGCTGCATGGGGATAACCATGGAGTTGATTTAGCACAGCCATGACTCTGAGAAGACATGTATATATGTGCATTATGTGTAAGGTTATATACATACATATCCACTATATACATAGGAGGCCTTGGCTATAAGTGATAATGAGTATCTGGGTTTGATTGCCACCATGCAGACACCACACCATGTCACATATCATTCATTTAATCATCTGTGAAGTTGTGGCAAATCACGCATCACCCCTGAGACTGGAGAGATTTGTCTTTTTTACGGTTGTCTGATTTTTTTCTCTTTAGATGGAGGCGAGGAACAGTCTCTCCTGCTGGCCACGTCACTAGGAGAGAATATGCTCAATGCACTAAAGAGTAGAAGAAATAGACCCTGTGCAGGCTCCAGCATCAAGGGAGTGCCAAGGAGGTACCGGGAGACTGAAGGAGCATCAAGTCCATGTACTTAAGAGCCAATTGTTGTTCTCGGACTGAGAACATAAGCAGCCGGGTTGTGTAACATGCCTAGAATCTAGCTCATCAGAGAGGAAGCAAGCACCGCGTCTACGTGGCAAGGACTAACTGCCGTTCCCAGTGCACAGTAGTTGATATGTATTAGACGGAGGTGTTCCACAGCAAGATATAAGCCTGTGATGTTTGAGTGCTAAGAAAGCCTTAAACAGAAGAGCCGTGTCTAAGTTGGTCTTTCCTTCCAATGCTTCCAAGTTTTGAGTCAGAATCCACAGAAAACTATGACATTCAGAAGGCCCTGGGTCCAGGACTCTCCAGGCAGAAGGCTGCTGGCTCAAGCCCCCACGGAGCCCCTTGGAGGCTGAGGGAATGTGTCTTGAGACACTGTTGGCAAGGTTAGCCACTCTCCTCACTCTGATGAGCAAACAGAGTCTTTACCATTATCCCTCAGCTAGAAAAGCAGAGAAGAGCCCAGTACCTTGGGCTTCCCTTGTTTGGTGTCTACCATGAACTACCCAGTTCATGGCCTATTGATCCCAGATGGGGACATCAGCGTATTGAGGACCTTGTTCGTGTGTGCATCCTTAGATTCCTCCATCACCCCCACATCTGACACCAACA
Source organism: Ondatra zibethicus (assembly GCA_004026605.1). Taxonomy (NCBI): domain Eukaryota; kingdom Metazoa; phylum Chordata; class Mammalia; order Rodentia; family Cricetidae; genus Ondatra; species Ondatra zibethicus. Next base: position 21,389 of record PVIU01015445.1, read on the forward strand.
CTTGGTGCTTCACTGAGCCTTTGGACAGCTGGCTAAGGGGCTCACTCAAGGTCAAGAATTTCTGCTGCTGCCTGTGCTGACTCTTGATGTTTCAACAGCTGCTAGGTGAAGTATTTAGGTCGCCTGACTCAGGTTGGCAATGCTCTTCTGGAAAGGGCCCGGCTGGCAGTGTATTTACAGTCAGCTCACTTGCTGTCTGGCTCACTGCCACTGTGGCACTTAGCAGTTATAGGCATTGCATAAATGAATGGCATGGCTGTATTCCAATAAAGCTTTACTTACAAAACCTCCAGTGAGGTAGACTTGGTTTTTCAACTGTTGTTTGCCAACCCTTGGCTACTGGTTATTATTCTTTAACTTCATTGCTTAAACTCTTACCCATTCGGGTTAATGCCAAAATTACCTAACAACCTGTAGCACCTGTCAGTACTGGTGACAATGGCTGCCTTTAATCACTCAATCTGCATATTTAAATGATTCCTGAAGGTGGGATTCCGGCACACAGGCACAAAAGCCTTTATCTGTGGAGATAGTTGAATAAAGAAATAATTAGACAAAGTTGTATCATTTTGAATGTAGCCCATTGAAGAAAATGCCTAAAATATGTAGATTTGGCTGTTAAATGTGCTTAAATTTTCCACTGGTAAATATACAAAGTGCATTATAACACATACTCCAGTTCCTTTCAGAATCATCATGCAAGTATATCATTCTCCCCATTCCAAGGCATCAGGGATTACCATTGTCCTGGCTACCACCCTTATTAGGCTCACAGGGTCACAGATCAAAAGTCCAGAGAGGGTGAGGTGGGACTGCCTGTGTCTACACACCATTCCCATCCCTGGGAAAACTGGACTTTCCAGAGGATAGAATCTTTTAGATATTCTATATTCACATATCTAGTACCTGGGCTGAGATGACTCAGATGAGACTAATCTTGGTACAAGAGCCCCAGTGTGTGACCTTGACACATGGTATAATTCCTCATAGCACAGTGGCCCTGGAATAAACAAATTTCTTACTTAAAAACCTAGAGTCATAAGACAGTGTTCCAACGAGCAAGACAAAGAAGCACAGCCTTTATAACCTGAACTGAGAAGCCATACATCATCTTCCCATATCTTACTAATGAAGGAATATAAGACTGTCCGGATCCAAAATTGATGCACAGAACCCACCTCTAGACAGGAAGGAAGTCGAGTAATTTTCAACACTTTAATCGCCATACAGCGAGACATGGTGGTGCACGACCACAATCTGTGCAGAAAAGAGGCTGAGGGCAGTCTTAGAGGGTCCCAGTGAGGGAGCTAAGGGCTCAAAAGGAATTACTTCCATGTTTTCACAAACACAAATAGGAGTCTTGTGCCTCAGATCCAGATTAATTTAGCATAACATAGAATTTTTTAAAAGCACCAAATTAGGAGGAAAATGAGTTGCTGGTTGCTAGGCAACATCAGAGCAAAGCTCCCTCTTTACTATCAAGACCATTCTCACCATCTTCATGAATAAAGGTCAAAGAGACCTTAGCAACAGGCATATGTTTAGCTGTGCCATCAGTAGACACAAACGAATTTTTCCTGGAAGTAACAAAGAGCAAAGCACCAAGCACTCTGGGTTTCCAAGCAGTCATGCTGAACGCACAGGTTGACAATTTCTGTCCCAAAAATGTGACTGTTTCTCTGTACAAAGAACTGAAGGGGACCTTTCATCAGTAATGAGAACAGATGTGGAGGTTTTGCAAAGTCAGGCAAACTTTGCTCTCTTCCAAGGCTTAGCTGAGAACCCTCCAGGGTGAGTTCATTCTTTGCCTGAATACCAAGAAGCATGAGCTAAAAGGTGAACCCTCCCTTTCGCTGTTTCTCCCTGAGAAATGGATGCTCTGTCTCCATGGTGACTTGATAGAGTGGTAGATCACTCCAGTGTCAACCACCAGCAAAGCTAACTGTAAACATAGACAAAGACCACATTCTGAAACGGCACCCAGTGAGTTGCACAGCCTCTTGTTTTACACACATCGTCCCTTCCTTCTTCCACTGACAACTTGGCTTCACCTTCTGAGATGTGCATCCCTTACCCAACAACAACTGCAGCCTTAGCTCCCTGATCAAGATCACCAACTTCCTTAAACCTCATTTGTTGCTATTTTTCTTCATCTCTGAGCAACAGAGTAACTTCCCTGACCATGGGCAAGTGTACACTTGTGAGCATGTCCCAGGTGTAGTGCCCCATGGACATCACTTGTTCTGGTTAGGATGATCTTCCCATCACGAATCCAGAAAGTGTCTCAACCTCAAGTTCCCAGATCACCTACTATGTGTAAAACACTGCTCCAAATTGGAAAGAATATTTGAAAAGAAGGTACTGTGGTTCTTGAGAAAATACAGCTGACACAAAAGAAGGTGGATGAGGCCACTCATTTCTCAATGCCGTCCATACAGGAATGTTACAAGACGGTGAAACCAGGGAAAGAGGCACTTGGTGCTATGAAAGTTGTCAGGTGCAAAATGGCTAAGACCCATTCAAAATGCTAACCATAGAGTTACAAGCGCTGAAAGAATGGGTGACTAGCAACACCTCGCCATAAAATCCCAGCGATGTGCATCACACGTGTGAAGAACTGTGACAAGCAGCAGATACTGTTGCTCTTCCCTTCTGTTGGTGATGACAGCCCTGGCTTTACTGGCTTTACAGGAACCCATGCCACACCCCAGCCCTCCCCACAGCGCCCTGGGAGCTATATCACACCCCACACAGACGCAGAAGCAGAGCTCAGGGAAGCTCCAGCCCAGCAGCGTCCACACTTGGATGCCCTGAAGCACTTGTTTTCCATTTCCTGATGAATGTGCTCATCAGCACAGACCTACAGTCTTTGCAAAGTTTGGGCAGATGATAAACTTGGCTTCTTCTCCATCGACCAGCCTGGCCATAATGTCCCTGAAAAAATTAAATCTGTCTGCGAAGACGCATTCTTTATGAGGTTTCACATTATTGCCCTCAGAAGCATAGAGATTTGTCCAGCATTTCCCCGGGCAAAGAAAAGCGTCCATCATGATCCCATCTCTGCTCAGGTCCTCTAGAAACGAAGATTCTGCTTTGGTTTTATGGAACATGTTTATACGTGCCCCACAGGACGATGGTCAAGCAACCGAAGGACGGGACCCCTGGCATTTGTTCTTACGTGTTGTAAAGTAGTGCTGTTATAGAACCTGACTTCTAGAAGGTAGCTAAGAAAGAAATACAATGCTTCCTCTATTTGGACCCCAATTATGAGGAAAGGATCTCTTCAGCAATCCAGTGGCCACCCTAATGATTCCATAAGTTCATCCTGTAACAGAGCCTACTAAGATATTGTTATCTGAAGAAGAGAAAGCAGTGAGCCCTATGGTCTGGGGAGACCTAGTGCCAATTCAAACTCTCAATTGATCGGACTGCACCAGTGTTCTTTCTTAGAACCTCCAAATCGACGGGAGCACCTATGGCAGAAGGAAGCCACTTCTTGAGTAGCTTGATTTTCAATTGCTAGCCAATACAAATGCCTGTTGATGATAGTGCGGGCTTTGTTTGCTGTTTACTTTCTATATTCATCCATGGAAAAGATAAAAACTCCTAGCCAAGTTGAAGGATATTTTTGGCAATCCGAGAATTCTAATGTTTTCCTTATTGTGGCTTTCCCTTTACACTTGAGGTTTTCCCACATTAAAATGTGTTCTTCTAAGTAGTAAGACATTCCTGCATCAATCAAGTATTTGCAGAGAACTTAACATGAAGTGGCCGTGGGAAACAAACTGATCATAGGAAAAATACAAATATAGTGATAAGATGTGATAAAGTGTGGTATGAAAAAATAAGAAGAAAGGAGATGATCTTTATCCTTAATAATATTAGTTTGCTTGTGAAATAATATCAGCCAATGAATTAATTTAAGAACAGTTAAACTGTTCATCTCTGTCGTAGATACAGCCAAAGATCAAATGAACCATTCTGAATGCCAAACAAGACTTGCATGGACCATTTCTTTTTTCATTTTAGGGCTTCCCTTTGCTATTCTTCAAACAGTGTCTTAGTTAGGATTTCTATTGCTTCAGTGAAACACCTGACTATAGAACAAGTGGGGAGGAAAGGGTTTATTCTGCTCACACTTCCACATTACTGGTCATCAACAACAGAAGTCAGGACAGGAACTCAAACAGGGCAGGAACCTGGAGACAGGAGCTGATGCAGAGGCCATGGAGGAGTGCTTACTGGTTTGCCCCTCATGGCTTGCTCAACCTGCCTTCTTATAGAACCAGAACCACCAGCCCAGGGATGACACCACCCACCATGTGCTGGGCTCTCCCCTACTGATCACTAATTGAGAAAATGTTACAGTTGGATGTTGTAGAGGCATTTCTCTATTGAAACTCTTTCCTCTCAGGTGACTTCAGTTTGTGTCTAGTAGACATAAAACCAACCGGAACACAGAGAAACCACCTCTGGCCCAATCTCAGAATCATCACCCTCAAATGCCCCTCCACCTGGGAAGTCTTAGCCTTGATTGGTTCCAGTCATTCCCTTTGCCAAGCTTGCAGCTTAACTCCGTCTCTTGTAGCTCTGCTAATATCATTACTTGATTCTGCTTTGATTTGTAGCTAACTAATAGATATCTATCATCAATTATAAGTTTTAAAGGCGTTCACTGAGGTTTCATAGGGATCCCTGTGATTGCTAGTTTCAATCATCGACTTGACACAGGAGGGACCATCCAGGTCCCATCGACCTGTGGGCGTGTCCCTAATGGATAGCCTTGATTCCATTAATAGACATGGGAAGACCCAGCCTAAATGGGTCCTGGGGTATAAAAGGAGACCATGAGCCAAACCCTGGAAAGAATGCATGAAAAGCATGCTCTCTCTGCTCTTAACTGTAGGTTGTATCAAGTTCCTGATGCCTCCCTTCAAGGATGGACTTGAACCTGGAATTACAGGACAAGTAAACCCTTTCCCCTTTAAACTTGCTTTGGCTGGGGTATTTGATCACAGGGACAGGAGATAAGGCTAAGACAATAAGACCCACCCCAAGAAGGATCTCACTTGATCAACATTTAATAAACATTTATTGACATTATCTAACTTCACCATAATATAGAAATTGTGCTTTTAGTAATTACATGCTGTTTTCATACAGGACTTTCTATGGGAATTTGTTAGCTGAACTAGGCTGCGAGTTTCTAACATGTCATCTACCCCTGAGTTACATAATGGGCAAATTTTGATCATTTATTCCTTTTTTCTATAGCTTATCCATCAGATTTTTCTATAGAATAGAAAATAGAGTCTAAACACTATGTCACTAAAATATTTTTCTTCTTTAGTCTTTGAATTTGAAAGCAAAAAGTACAAGGAAGCTCTCCAATCACACACGGCACATACAGAATGGGTTGGGGGAAAATTATGCTGCTTTCTGTGTAAATAATGCTTAGCATCTACATGGACTCGTAGGATTCATATAGTAAAAATGGTCATCCTACAAAAAAAAACTACATATTCAATGCAATCTTCTTCAAAACTCCAACACAATTCTTCACGGATCTTGAAGAGACAATTTTGAGCTTCATATGGAAGCACACACACACACACACACACACACACACACACAAGGGGATAAACAGGATGAAAAATCCTAAATAATAATTTTAAAAAGCTGCTAGAGGTGTCACCATGCCTGGTTTTAAGTTCTACTACAGAGCTATAGTAATAAAAACCACAAAGTATCAGCATAAAAAACAAACACACTAATCAAAGGAATTAAATTAAAGACCCAGATATAAATCCATACATCTAAGAACACCTAAATTTTTTAAGGAAGTCAAAGATACGCAGTGAAAAAAAAGACAGCATCTTCAATAATGCTGGTCAAACTGGATAGCTGCATGTAGAACAATGCAACAGATCCATGCTTATCACCCCAAACAAAACTCAACTCCAAGTGAATCGAAGAGCTCAACATAAAGCCAGATACGCTGAACCTGATAGGAGAGAAAGTGGGGAATAGCCTTGAACTTCTTGGCACAGGATGAGACTTTCTGGACAGAACACCTACACCACTAAGACAAACAATTAGTAAACGGGAGTTCATGAAACTGAAAAGCTTTCGCATGGCAAAGAACAGTGTCATTTGAACAAAATCGCAGCCTAAGGAATAATGGAGAAAGATTTTTACCAACTACACATCTGAGAGAGGGCTACCTCAAAACACTAGACATCAAGAAAGCAAATATCCCAATTTAAAAATGGGGTACAGATCTAAAAAGGGAATTTTCAAAAGAGGAAACTCAAATGGTCGAGAAACACTGAAAGAAATGTTCAGCACTCTAAGTCATCAGGGAAATGCAAATCAAAGCTGCTTTGAGATTCCATCTGACACCTCTCAGGATGGCCAGGATCAAAAACACAAGTGACAGCTGATGTTGGTGCAAGGGGAACACACCTCCATTGCTGTTAGAAGTGCAAACTTGTACCCCTGTGGAAGTGCGGCAGTTCCTCAAGAAGATGAGAATCAACTACCTCAAGACACAGCTATTCCACTCTTGGACATATACCCAAAGGGCGCTTCTTCCTATCACAGAGACACTTGCATAACTATGTTTGTTGCTGCTCGATTCACAATAGCCAGAAATGGGAAACAACCTAGATGCCCCTCAACAGAAAAAAATGGATAAAGAAAATGTGATACATTTACACAGTGGGCTATAACTTAGCTCTTACAAAAAAAAATGAGACCATGAAATTTTCAGGAGAGTGGATGGAGCTAGAAAAAAAAATCATCCTGAGTGAGGTAACCTAGACCCAGAAAGAAAGATATGCTATGTATTTGCTTATACGTGAATATTATTCGTTAAGTCAATGATAGCCAATTTATAGCCTGTAGAACTACAAAGTTTTATGAAAGTTAGGGACTCAGGAGAACAGACAGATCTCACTAGGAAGGGGCTAGAGAAATATAAGTGGAAGGAGGACTGGAAAGGGATGGTCAAGTGGGAGGGGGAGGAGGGCAGGGGAGAGACCGGAAAATTAAAGGCCACCTGAGGTATAAGCATGGAAACCTAATATAGAAGAGATTTCTAAAATATATACACATATAATATATCCAAATGAAATATATACACATAATATATCCAAATGAAATATATATACATATAATATATCCAAATGAAATATATACACATATAATATATCCAAATGAAATATATACACATATAATATATCCAAATGGAATATATACACATATAATATATCCAAATGGAATATATACACATATAATATATCCAAATAGAATATATACACATATAATATATCCAAATGAAATCATCAAATAATGGGGGAGACAGAACCCCTACTGGAAAACTCTTGCCACCAAACGAAGCATCCAGAACTGGGATTGGGTTACATCTAATTGAGTTGTTGGCCAAAGGAGTCCTATGGAAATCCCCAAACAACCTAGGCTGTTGCCAAAACTATAGGCTGCCCTCCACAAATTGACAGTAAGGCTCCATTGCTGAAAACAACACCATCTACAACTCATAGAACATGGAGAAGTTGAGCTGGTGCCTACATAGAGCCTTCACCCTAAATATGAAGCACACCCTAAGATGTGCTAGCATCGTTAGCACGAGAAGGTGCCTTGCATTATACAGAAACGTCAACACCGAGCAAGCCGTGACCCCCTACATTATTGTACTGTCCCCAGATCTGCTAGGACAATAGTGGCACACACCATGTGGGAGTAACCAACCAATGTCTTATCGGCCCATACCTGACACTGCTTGAGTGAGCAAGAACTCAAGACTAGGTAGTCCAGGGACCGATGATAAAACCAAATACTACTGTTATATAAAAAATTAAGATTAAAAATAAATCATAGCCATAAAATGACTCATATAGTCAAACCAGTGCCTTGCTCAGCCATCATCAAGAGAAGCTTCTTCCTCAAGAAACCCACAGCCTGGCATTGTGCAGAGAATCAGAGAACTTGAAACATCCTGCCTTGAACAGGATGTCTCTCCACCAAATACTGTTCTTCAGAGCTCAGGGAATCCTGGGGAAGAGGAGGCAGAAAGAATGCAAGAGCCAGAGGAGATGGAAGACACCAAGAAATCAAGGCCTCTAAATCAACATGAGCAAAGCTCGTGTGAACTCCCAAAGACCGAGGTAGCATGTACAGAGCCTGCATGGGACACCACCAGGTCCTCTGTGTGTGTTATGGCTTCCAGTTGCCTGAGTTTGTGGGATTCCTGAGTGTGTACAAGAGTGGACCTCTGTTTCTTATGCCTTCTCTTGGACTCTTTTCTTACATTTTGTTTTGTTCAATTCTGATGTGTTAGTTTTGTTTTTATCTTACTATATTTTATTTTATTATTTTTAAAGGGAGCATAAAACCTTTTCAATCCTCAATTTTCTCATTATAAAGGAAACCTACTGACATTTGTTTCATAAATTAATTCTGAAGAGTAAATGAGAACATGAAAATAAATTGCAAAATAATAAAGCAAATACTTCTATGTGGACTGTGTTAAGCTTTCTGTCTGAATTAGCTGATTTCTTATAAAAGTCCAATTTCCTATACTTTATTGCTTTTATTACCCATCTTATTCTCTCTCATGAGTTTGTCTTTGTTTTGCTTTTAATCTTCTCATTTATTTTTTGGTAGGGTTTCAGAATGGAAAAAATATGATGTTGTGTCCAATCAGCTCCTGTGGCTGGCAAGCATCCAGTGTTTGTTTAAACAAAGGCATTTTAGGGGAATGGTCCAAAGTGCCAGCTCTGATGTCAGACTGCCAAAGCTTCAATCCAGGATCCAAAAATTATTAGCTGAGATTTCCATATACCACTCAGAGAGAAAAGGAAGCTTAAAGCAGCTTTCGTCTCCTTAGAGAGATAAGAAGAGTTTGTATCTAAATACAATGACAGAATGCTGGTTTTTAAGAAGAAGATTCAAGAAAGAAAGAAAAATGGTTCTTAGAAATTTACAAACATTCCAAGATATTTTATTTATATTTTATATCTGATTTCTTGTATGACAAGAACTTAAAACCTTTGAAGGAAGAAATTGAAGAAGACACCAGAAAATAGAAAGATTTCCCATGCTCTTGGGTAGGCAGAATTAACATAGTAAAAATTACAATCTTACAAAAGGCAATCTATAAATTTAATGCAATGCCCATCAAAACTCTTCACAGACCTCAAAAGAACAATACTCAACTTCATATGGAAAAGCAAAAAACCCAGAGTATCCAAAACAATCCTGTACAATAAAGGAACTTCTGAAGGCATCGCAATCCCTGACTTCAAACTCTACTATAGATCTGTAGTAATGAAAACAGCCTGGTATTGGCATAAAAACAGACAGGAGGACCAATGGAACCAAATCAAAGACCCAGATATCAATCCACACACCTATGAACACCTGATTTTTGACAAAGAAGCAAAAATATAAAATGGAAATAAGAAAGCATATTCAACAAATGGTGCTGACATAATTGGATATCAACATGTAGAAGAATGAAAAAGGATCCATATCTATCGCCATGCACAGAACTCAAGTCCAAATGAACTGAAGACCTCAACATAAATCCAACCACACTTAACCTTCTAGAAGTAGGACACTTGAACTCATTGGCACAAGAGATCGCTTCCTAAATATAACCCAGTAGCATAAACACTGAGAGAAACAATTAATAAATGGGACCTCCTGAAACTGAGAAGCTTCTGTAAAACAAAGGACATGGTCAACAAGACAAAATGACAGCCTACAGAATGGGAAAAGATCTTCACCAACCCCACATCTGACAGAGGTCTGATCTCCAAAATATACAAAGAATTCAAGAAACTTGACATCAAAAGAGCAATAATCCAATTTTTTAAAAATGGGGTACAAACCTAAACAGAGAACTCTCAACAAAGGAATCTAAAATGACCAAAAGACACTTAAGGAAATGTTCAACATCCTTAGTCATCAAAGAATTGCAAATCAAAACAATTCTGCAAGAATGGCCGAGATCAAAAACACTGATGATGACAACTTATGCTGGAGAGGATGAGGGGTAAAGGGAACACTCCTCCATTGCTGGTGGGAGTGCAAACTGGTACAGTCACTTTGGAAATCAGTATGGTGAGTTCTCAGAAAATTAAGAAACAACCTTCCTCAAAACCCAGCAATACTGCTGTTGGATATATACCCAAAGGATGCTCAATCATACCACAAGGACATGTGGTCAACTATATTCATAGCAGCATTGTTTGTCATAGCCAGAAACTGGAAACAACCTAAATGCCCCTCAACTGTAGAAGGGATTAAAAAAAAAAAACTGTGGTACATTCACACAATGGAGTACTACTCAGCAATAAAAAACAATGACATCTTGAAATTTGCAGGTAAATGGATGGAACTAGAAAAAAACCATGCTGAGTGAGGTAACCCAGATCCAGAAAGATGAACATGGTCTGTATTCACTCATAGGTGGATGCTAACTGTAAAGCAAAGGATATTGAGCCTATAGTTCATTATCCTAGAGAAGCTAAGAAACAAGGTGAACTCTAAGAAAAACATACATAGATCCACCTGGAAAGGGGAAATAGATAAGATCGCCTGACAAAATTGGGAGCATGAGGGTGGGGGGAGAAGGGGGGTAGAAGGGGAAGAGGAGAAGAGAATGGGAGGGTTGAGGAGAACTTGAGGGAATGGGATAGTTGAGATGGAGGAAGGACAGATATGAGAGCAAAGAAAGAGATATCTTGATTGAGGGAGCCATTATGGGGCTAGCAAGAAACCTGGCACTAGAGAAATTCCTGGGAATCCTCAAGGATGACCCCAGCTAAGACCCTAAGCAATAGAGGAGAGGGTGCCTGAACTGGCCTTGCCCTGTAGTCAGACTGATGAATATCTTAAATGTCACCATAAAACCTTCATCCAGCAACTGGTGGAAACAGAGGCAGAGACCCACATCAGAGCACTGGACTGAGCTCCCAAGTCCAGCTGAAGAGTGGGAGGAATGAGAATATGAGCAAAGAAGTCCAGACCATGATATGTACACTCACTGAAATAGTTTACCCGAGCTAATCAGAGCTCACCAACTCCAGCCGGACTGGGAAGGAACAAGCATAGGCCCAAACTAGTCCCTCTGATTGTGGTTGACAGTTGCATGACCGGGGCAGACTGAGGGGCACTGGCAGTGGCACCAGAATTTATCCCTACTGCATGTACTGGCTTTTGGGGAACCCATTCTCTTTGGATGCATACCTTGCTCAGCCTAGCTATAGTAGGGAGGGCCTTGGACCTTCCCCAAAGCAATGTGCCTTACTCTCTGAGCAGTGGATGAGGGATTAGGTGGGGGGGAGGGGTAGATGGAGGAAATGGGAAGAGGGGAGGGAGTGGGAACTGGGATTGGTATGTAAAATGAAAAAAGTTTGTTTTATTTTTAAAAAAATCATAATAATGTGAAAAAACTGCTGGGAGATAAGACTGACAAACTCTAGGGTGTGTAGAAAACATGAAAGGAAGTTTAGGAATGTGGACAGGCCAGTGTGATCATTTAATCTTAAAAAGAAATTTAAAACTGGGTAAAATAGATAAAAAGGATATTACCAATGGAATATTCCAAGGAAATATCTAGCTGCCAACTTTGAGGGCAGCTTGAGACACAGAATACCCCATCTTAAAAAAAGAAAACAGGAAGGAAGAAAAGAAAAAGGCAGAGCTGAAGGAAGGAGTTTTCGCGTTGCGGGGACTCGCCACTTTCCCTAACAGTTGACTAAAAGAGCTGCCAGATGCTCTCACACTGGCGAGAAACTTCAGACCGTGAGGATAACAGAGTCTCAAAGTCTGCACAAGCCGGTCACACACAGTCAGGGATCAGACGGCTCCTGATGCTTCCACAGCAAGAGAGCAAGGCCTTCAACCAGCAGGGAAAATTATGACAATGGTTTCTGACTTAGAACGCCCTACAGCTCAATGTCAGTTAAATTTGAGAGTAAAATAGATTTTCATAAATGCAATGTCTCCAGATCTTACCCAGCCACCCCCAGGCACCCTTTCTAGGAGGCTCCAAGGTGATGTGTTTCATTAACATGAGGACATGAACCCAGAAGAAGGGCGATATAGAGGTGAGGGGACCCCCAGTGGGGAATTCTGGGGAACCCTGACAACGAAGAAGCACAAGTCTCTGAGTAGCCCAGGTTGGGGCACTGTGACCCAAGAGTGAGACCACTTGGCCAAGTGGTCACCAGCAAGATACCTCTGCTCTTTGCCTAAAGCCAGAGGCACCGCATGAACCCAACACAGACTGACTGCACAATACACACACCTATGTGGAACATTGTACATGTGAAACAATGCCCCTGGTCCTTTGCAAATACTAATACAATATCTTAGAACTTACAAAGTAGTTATTAGTATTCTTTTAATTTTACAGTTAAGAAAGCTCAGAGAAGTCAAACGGCCCACGGTCATGGGAAGGTCAAATTTCAATTAGAGAAAAATTGATTTTTTAATCCAAGCTCCATTATTGTACATATCTATGGGGTACCATGTGGTAACTATTCATGAATACATGTATGCAAACCAGGATAATTTAGTTTTCCATTTGCTTATTATTCCTGTGGGTTAGAGCCGTTGAGTTCCTTTCTTTGAGTCATTCATAAAATATACAGTAGGCTATTGTGAGATGCAGGCATCCCACTTGCTGAGGAACATTAGGCCACCTTTCTCCTATGGAACTGTATCTTTACAACCATGATTTACCCCAACCTTCCCGGTCTCTGGTCATCACTATTTTACATTAAAACTCACTTTATTTTAGCTTCTGCCTATACCAGAACACATGTAACATATATCTTTCTGCCTGTAACAGAGAACATGTAACATATATCTTTCTGCCTCTAATTCACTGAACCTGGTATTCTCAGGTTCTGCCTATTTTGCTGTTAGTGATGTAATAGCACAGATTCCACGCTCTTAACCATGGAATCTCACTGTGGACTTGGATTGACAGGAACACTTATTCTCCCCAAAAGAGTACAGCTTTGGCATCCTCTTGACAGGTGAAGATCAACCTCCATGAGCCCTGAAGCAGAAGATTTGGGGCAGTAGATGGCTCTGAGCCTTTCCCGGCCAACAACCCAATACATGGTTCCCGTAAATGCCCTGATGCATGCCCTGCCTGTCCCCATTTACTTTTTCTCACAGAATTCTCATTCCCCAATAGCCAACGAGGCCTCTTTTCTGGCCTCCACACAGCAGTTCAGAGGGAGGAAATGAGCCTGAATATTTGGAAGAGTTTTTACCAGTCAAAGAGGTTTGTGAGCAGCAGTAATGACTGTTACAGCAACAGCCTCTCCACTAAGGACGTCTCTAAACTGGGTGAGCCCATTTCAAGGTCACCGTGTCACATTCCTTGTGTGATTCCCAGATGTTTTCATCAGACTCTTTGCTATTCTTGGAGCCCCTTTGATTATATCACAAATATTTGGTCCCCGCTGGGAAGAAGTGGATGAAGTGGGATCGCTGCCATCAGCTACTCTTTCTAGAAGAAAGGCACAAAAGTGACAACCTTAATCGTGTGGCATCATAATCATGACCTTAGTTCTACATCATTCATCATGGAAAGAATCTTTACAAACTTCTTCAGTCAAAGGACTCTAGAGCAGGGCCAGCTGTGGCCAGAGAGAAGCTTGAATGTCAGCTCTCAGAAGAACCCGTGGTGTCATTAAGACCAGGAGAGAGCCCTGGAGCCAACCTGTGTGCCTGATTCATCTGCTGGCCTGGGAAATGTTTTAATCCATGCTTCACATTCAAAGCGAACATCTGCTTTACCAAGAGAAAAACTTGAGTTACCCCTGGTGACATTTCCACTAATGAGGCCTGAGAAGAGTAGTTAATAAATATGTTCCCTTTATCAGACCAATCTCCCCACGAAAGACACAGATGTGCCCCAGACTGAATTTCATTGCCATAGTCACTGACCATAGCATTTAGCTAGATCCATTGATTCTCCCTTATAATAGCCTGCATCATATCTTATCTTAGGACATTTATCGACAAATAAACTAAGATAGCATTAATTCTATGGGGCTAACAACAAGGCCAGTATCCAGTAACCCTAGAGTTTGTAATATTGGTTATTTCACCATAGCCAGGTCATTGCTATCATCTAATTTGTGCCAACAGAAAGACAGAAAGAAAGAGAGCTTTTTCTAAAAGGTTGCTTTGAATTGAATCATGTCCCCACACCCCAAATTCGTATGCTGAAATTTTTACCTATGAAATGCAGGTGACCTTGTTTGCAAATATCAGTCATTTTAACTTCCGTTGGCTAAGATGAGGCCATGGGTGTGGGCCTTAACTCAGTAAGTCAGACTGTCCATACACAAAGGAAGATTTCCCTGAGCAAGAGTTGGTACACAGGGTGTTTCTGCATATAACAGCCAGGAACCGTCTGACACACAAGACGACAAAGTGAAACTCGAGGCAGAGAGGCCCATGTACACGCCAGGAAGAGGGGATGGTAACCACATGCAAACCAAAGAGAGAGATCTGGAATCGGGCCTTGCCTCACAGCCCTGTGTAGGAGACAGCTTTAGCCAGCTGGCAAACTCCCACATACATCCAGATGGAAAAGCACCACCTCCATGCTAAGTTTTCTACAGTTTCCTTTCTATGTGGCTTTCAACACCTTGGGAACCTCCCAGAACCAGAAGTTCAGGTGTGACCAAAAGAGAAGGGTGACACCTGTCTGCTTTGAATGCAAAATGTCCCCCAACGGGCTTCTTTGCTTGTGTATTCAGTCCCCAGCTGGCAGTGCTATTTGGGGAGGTTGTGGAACCTTTAGGGGGTGAGACATAGATGGAGGGGCAGGACTAGAGGGCTATAGCCTAGTTCCATTTCAGCCCTTGTCTCTCTCTGCCTCCTGGGCTACCAAGATGTGAACAAGCCACCATGTACCCCTGCCACTATGAAGCCAGAAGACACTGTATTCCCTACCGTGATGAACTGTATCCCCCTAAACTGTGAGCCAAAGTAAATCCTTCCTCTGTAAGTTGCTTTTTGCTAAGTATTTGATCCGAGAAATGAGATTAACTAATACGTATGTGAAGCAGCCTAAGTTCTTCCATTCTTATTATTACTATTATATTTTTATATCTATGATAATTATACTATTATTATTACTATTATAAAACTGAGCCAACCTGACAACATAGGCCCTGCTCTGCACCAAAGACTTGAGATATGCGATAAAGAGCCAGGCTCCTGGTGTCCGCCTCTTCATCACTGGTCGCCACTGGTCCTGTGACTACAGACAGCTTAAGCCCTTCTGACCTGGGCCTCCAGGACACAAGCAGTAGGTACCCCGACATCAGGCCTCCACACCCTAACACTTCACTCAGTCCAGAACCCCCCGACTCCTCCAGACCAGCCCTTCTGCTCCTCCATCTCTCTTCTTCCCCTCACGCAACTTGTCTCCATTCTCCTTGTTTACCAAAATGAACACAACATCCCCAGCTGGCACAATAAGCACGGGCTTATCTGAGGAGCTGTGTCCCTAAACTTGTTGGATTTGAAGATGAAAGGAAGAGATGATTGGGAGCTGAACTGAATGCGCAGTAACCCATCCAGCCAGAACCAGATGGTGTCGAGAGAATCCACCAGGACAGCGGCAGCTAGGAAGGGAGCCGCTGAGCTGTCCCTCAGAGCCAGACATGCTAGCACATGCTTGCAGGTCCAGGAATCCAGAGACTAAGGCAGTAGGATTGTGAGTTCCAGGATAGCCGGAACTATGTAGTGAGACTATGGCAAATGAAAAAGAGAAACACGAAAGAGAAAGGTAAGGAGTATTGGGGCAGAGAATGCTCAGCATACAATATCTACTTGTATGAATGTATCCTTATGTAATACATTACAGTATCATGCACAATGAATATATACAATTGTTTATATATAAAGGACAGGGGATGTATATACCACTATACTACAGTGGTCCGGTAGCCCCAGTTGCCACTGCTTTAAATTCTACCTGGCAGAGGTCAAACTAGGGTGATCCACTCATCTGTCTGCTCAGATGTCTCCAGCACAGTGGCGTTCATCACACAGCTCCTGGGTGTGCTGAGTGCCAAGGGATGGCAAAGTTGGCTCCCACCTGACTCCTGCCCCCACAGCTTCCAATCAACTGAAAATCCCTGCTTCTCTTCCTCTTTCCTTTCATTTCCCGGGACAGCCCTGGCAATGTTCTGAAGGCCCTCCCAGCCCACCCTTAAAGCGTGAAACAATCCCACACCAGTTTGGATTCAAAGGGTTATTTATTGGAGGGGAAAAAACTTACAGAACACCATCCTACATGACAGCCAGGAAAGGAGTCTAGTCGCTGGAGCAAGAGAGCGAGCAGAGGGCTGCCGCTGCTTTTTAAAGAGAAAGAGACCACGCCCCAGTGGGCTGGTATCTCAGTGGCTATTGGCTGAAGGAGCGGAAGGAGCTCCCGCAGCACACCCTGCCCTCCTCCTAGCTTTCACAGACATGTCCCCAGTCAGCTGCCTGATTGACAGTCCTGTAGGGTCACTTGGTTATGGAGAATCAGATCCCCACAGAGACCTGTTTGTCAGCCATTTTCTTTTTCAATCTCCCTAACTAGTTGTGTGGGGGACCTGTCCGGTGGGCAAACCACCAACACACTTGCCAGTGGCCTCATGGGGAGAACAGTGTGCAAATTCATCAGTTCACTACAACACAGGAAATGGAGCAATGATACAAGCCACATGATTTAGAAGCACAAAGGAAGGGAGGGATGAGCTGCCTGGTGAAGGGAAGGATAAGGGTCTATGGCCTCTAAGGTCAACTGTAGATAATGCTCACCATTTTCCTCCATCATACTGTACATAGCATCAGGACAAAACTTCTGAGTGCTTTGGGCAGAAATTCATAAAATTAAAAAGCTCTCTGCAGTGAATCCTATTGAGATCAGCAGAAAAAACAGCTTTCTCTAGTACCCCAACAAGAGAAGCTGACCCAGCGTGTATGTGTGTATGTGTATGTGTGTGTGTTCAGTACTATATGTAGGGCTTAGCCTGTCATGTTAGCAAAACACATATTGTAGACATGTAGAGATTTTTACATCACTGTCTCCAATAATTTCTGGTTTCCCTTTTAAAGACACATCACTAATTATAGGATAGCTATCCCAGCTGGAAGTCTTTTATCTTTGCTGGGTACAATCATTTCCCAGTAAGGCTAAAAACCAGATAAAGGATCTGTGTGGCATTTAAAAAGCTGAATATTATACAAGGTCACCTGTGAATCTTTTTTCCCCTTAAATTAACACACTATTTTGATGTTCCAAGAAAAATATTCCAGTACCTGTCTCCTTTTAGTTTTTGTTATGAAACAGTTCCAAACAGAGCCCTGCACTGTGTTGTGCTGGACAGCCAGTCTCCAAACCCGGAGACCCACACAGCCTCACCTGGAGACTGTCCAAGAATGTTATAGAGAGACTGAGGAAAGGAAGCACAAATTTCAGGAGATCAGGGTGCCCGAATGGCCTCCTAGTGACCCTATGTTTAAATACAGTCCTTGGCAGTTACAGCTTCAATGTACAAGGCAAAGATATTAATACCACTGCAGTGGTTGAAGCCCAACGTGAACTTTGTAGGGACCGGCTGTATGATGGCACTGGAATACCATGTCCCATGCTAGGGCTGACCCTTGACTGTTCCTACACACACAGCTGGAGATACTCACCTGTGGGTTGGGACCCAGGGATCCTTCCATCTCCATCCCTCTCCTCCTCCATTAGGTTCAGGCTTACCTTCCCTAGGCCACCATGTTCGGCTTCCCCTCCCAAGTGTCCCACGACAGTGCCTCCAGGGCAGCACCCAGACTGACAGAATTTAGCAGGAATGATCAGCTGAAGATAAGACTTCAGGCAAAACTGCCCCTGCTGGGTCACATTGCTAGTCCCTGTTCCCAGGCTTCACGTCTGCTCAGCCTGAGAGTCTGGCTACTCCTACATTTGCTACCCAATTTCATACCACCTGTTTTCCCCAAGCCAAGACTTTTCTTCTGGAATGTGCCTTCCTTCCTTCTTCGCAGGTTGAGTTACTTCCTGTTCCTCAAGTTAAATACAAGTTCAAAGAAGCCTTTCTCAGCCCAGGCTCCTGGCTATGACTCATAGCCTTTGCTACATTTTTGCCCTTGTCTCTGCCATGAAATCTTTGGGTCTTAACGAACACTGACCAACTTTTAGTTCATGGATGTTGCTATCACAAAAAGTCTGAGGCTGGGTGAACTATAAGGAGCACAGATTTACATCCAGTCATTCCAGAAACCGAGAAGTACAAGGTCAAGATGGCGGCAGCTCCAGTGACAGGTAAGGGCCCTCTGTGTCACGCCCCTACTGCTGTTTTCACCCAGAGAAGAGGGACAAAAAGAGATGCTAATGAGTCCCTGCAGCCCCCAGGAGCCTGACGCTCTTTGGAAGAATCCACTTCATGAAGGTTTCCTCTCTCAATACAGTGCGGATTCAGTTTCAGCATGAACTTTCAAACACATTTGGTGGGAGCCCCTAAGGTCCACCCCAACAGGTCTCCCGTGAGTGTAAACGCCAGATCTGCATTGCAAGACTCTCAGTCCTAGAAGAAAACCGTCAAGATTTCCAGTTACGCCCTGTGGTCCACTTAATTCCTCTAAAGTGTGTTTCGGACTTTAAGGATGAGTGTATCCCTCATCTCTGTACACTACCTCAACTCTCTTGTGTGGGGGAGCAATGTACATACAGAGGAGTGTGCACATATGCACATACACAGAGAAGCCAGAGGACGCGGCTGGGTGCCCTGTCTACCGCTGTCTACTGAACCTAGACCCAGCAAGCCCTGAGATCGTCCTGTCTCTGCCCCTGCAGTGCTGGGTTTGCAGACCCCATTCAGCCAGGCCCAGCTTTTTTTTTTTTCAATTCATGCTGGAGATGTAACTTCAGGTCCTCATCTTACCCACTGAGCCATTCTTTCTCATTCTTGTAACATAACTTTCAAAACAAATGAATAGCTCTCACAACCCGGATATCTCATGTGCTATTTAAGCATTATTTTTAAATTACTTATATGAAGGCAATGGCCTTTCTATTTTAGTTTTACCCAGTTATGGTAAATTTAACTTTAAATGAGCCCAAAGGAAAGAGGCTACAGCTATTCTTCAATTTAAAGATGTTCTGGGGTGAGTGACCTGACCTCTGTTCCACAAACACACCAGAATTTTTGAAGAGTGTGTAAAAGGTGAACCGGCCTCAGAACCAAAGTCTCCCTAATGAGGCAGAATAGTCTGTGGGCATGTGTAGCTGCCACCCCAGAGCAGCCCTGCTTCCCTGGAAAGCTCGAAGTGAAACATTTGATAGGAAAGACAGCTGAGTCTCCTGGGGACGACACAGGGACCATCCGGCAGCCCTGACAGAACACGCACCGCCTTTGGAGACAGGCTTTGCAGAATGAACGGCTGGAGGAGAAGTCATCTGGTTAGCAGTGTTCCTCAGGCACGAGGAACTCTGCTTTAATATAATAATTCAGACTTCAGTGATCCGAATAAGAACTGCTGCCCCAGGCTCATGTAGTTGAGTGCTTATCACCACGAGCAGCCCTACCTGAGAAGGTGTAGGAGTTAGCAAAGTGTTGGAGGATATGAGTTGCTGGGGGTGAGCTTTGAGGTTTCAAAAGCTTACAACAGGCCCAGTCTCTCTCTCTCTCTCTCTCTCTCTCTCTCTCTCTCTCTCTCTCTCTCTGTGTGTGTGTGTGTGTGTGTGTGTGTGTGTGTGTCTGTGTGTGTGTGTGTGTGTGTGTGTGTGTGATTCCCAAATTTGGGTACCATCAGCAACTTTCTTGCCTGGTTTATAAATTGGGAAACTGAACAAGGAAATCTACAATCTACAGTAAATGAAAAGAATTGATCAGATGCTATTAAATTACATGTAATTTATTCCAAATTATATTGATTTAGTTGAAAACACCAGTATTTCAACAGTTGAAAACTATCAATTAATACAGTTGATGTGAACTTTATTTCTGACTCCCATGCTGTTGTTGTTATTCTCTATCCCCCACCTTTTTGTGTGTAGCCCTGGCTGCCCTGAAACTTGCTCAGTAGACCAGGCTGGCCTTGAACTCACAGAGATCCTCCTGCCTCTGCCTGGGATTACATATGCATCACCACTTCCCAGAACATTATTGCTCCTTTTAAAGCTTTTGGAGACAGGTCTTGTTGAGGAGCCCAGGCTGGCCTGAAGCTTGTGATCCTCCTGCCTGAGCTTCATGAATGCTGGGGTCACATTCAGATGCCACTGGGCTCAGCAGACCCTGTGCTGTTCATAATTTATAGCATTCTTGTTCTTCACAATTTTCTCTGATAGATTTTTTATTTTGTATTTTAATCATAAAAGCCAACAGTATAATGTTAACACATGCAATGCAAATTATTTGCCTTAAATATGAGTTTTAAGAGGAACACATCATACCGAAGGCACATGTATTTGAGAAAAGACCTCAGCGCTGGGCATGGCAACACGGCAATTATAATTTTACCAACCCATGGTTGGGAGTCTGAATTTCCAAAATGGACCCAAAAGAGGCCTCAAACCCATTTTAAATGATGTTCCTCTAGAAACCATGGCTACCCTTTAAACAGTGCTGCAGGGTCTTGAAGTGTACCCCAAAGCCTCTCTAAAGGCAACCTCTCAGAGCAGGGTACTATTGTAGGAAAGGAGACCAGACCATAGATGCCAAACCAGCAATGAAGACCAGGTGCAACGGCTAGAGTTGTTTTTCCTTAACACTCAAGAAATCAAGGGCACATTTTTGGAATAGACTTTCTGTTAATATCTTGAAACAATAAGTGAATCCCTGTTGATAATTGGAAAGGATTTGGATGATGGATAAGGATGGGGAAACTTTCAAACATGGTAAGGAGCCATTATCAAGACTGTTCTGTACCAAGGGGTCCAGAGAGATGGCTCAGTGGTTAAGAGAGAGAGATCTAGGCTACAGCTCCGGGGAGGATAGCCATCACACAGCAGGTAAGGAAGCCATGGTGGCAGGAATCGGAGGGAGGCTGGCCGGCTGCATTGCATCTGCATGCCAAGAGAAGAGAGGAAACACAAAGTGTGGCCATAAATCTCAAGGCCTGCTCCTGGTGACCCATTTCCTCCAAGAAGGTACCACCTCTTAAAGGTTCCCCCAGCCTTCCCAAACAGCAGCTGAGAACCAAGTGTGCAAACACAAGAGTCTGTGGGAGACACTGAACACTAAAATCACAGCGCCTTGTGTGCTCATCGAGGTTTTTATTATATTCATTTACTGGTGTGTGTGCATGCATACGCGTGTGTGTGTATCTGTGTGTATGTCTGTGTGGTTGTATGCCTGTGTGTGTGTGTTTGCATGTGTATGTGTGTTTGTGTCTGTGTGTATGCATGTTGTGTATCTGTGTCTGTCTCTGTGTGTGAGTGTGTGGTCTGTGTGTCTGTGTGTGTCTGTGTCTGTGTGTCTCCATGTATGTGTGTGCCTGTGTGTGTCTGTGTCTGTATGTGAGTGTGTGGTCTGTGTGTCTGTGTGTGTCTGTGTCTGTGTGTGTCTGTGCCTGTGTGTGTCTGTGTCTGTGTGTGTGTGTCTGTTTCTCTGTGTTTGTGTGTGTGTTGTGCACACACACCTAGCGTATGTGTGGAGCTCAGATGGAAGTTTGGTCAAGTAGGCCTTGGTTCTCCCCTTTCTCCTGTGAGTCCCAGATCGAACTCAGCTGTCAGGTGTGGTGGTAAACACCTTTATCAGCCATGCCATCGGCCCTTAATTTCTCAAAAATAAAATAAAAGACCCGGCATGTCAAAGCAATAAGACATCCTGTTTACTTTTCTATCTCGGACTTTGAACAATCCTCCGGCAGCTCATGTGTGTTTCCAGTCACTTGTTAAAGCAGCCGAATTTGGGTCTGATCATGGCCTGCCCGGCATGCCAGCAATAACCAGAAAGGACACGGTCTTCCTGAGGAGATGCTTACCTTCCATTTGACCTTTCCCAAAGTATGAATGTGATCACCACAAAATCCCCTGAGGAGGCTTAATACCAGTGCAGGGAAGTGGGGCAGGCCTAGAGGGGTGTGTCTAGGTCATGGAACTCAGCTTCTCTGAACAGACTCTTAGAAGGGGCTGGAGAGATGGCTCCAGTTAGGAGCACTTCCTGCTCTTGCAGAGGATCTGAGTTCAATCCCCAGCACCCACATGGTTGTAACTCTAGGGAAATCTAACACCCTCTTCTGGCCTCCATTAGCCCCAGGCACAAATGTGGTGTGCATACTGAAGGCACTCACACTCAATTGTTAACCCAGTCGTGTGTGTGTGCGTGTGTGTATGTGCGTGTGTGTGTACCATGAATTGAATTCATATGAAATCTTTACCACGCAACTGAGCAGCAGTTCTAACAGCATGCTCCCAGAATTCCTGGTCTCTGGAACTGTGAGCTGATATAAACTTTTCCATTCCAAATTACCCAGTCCCCAAGATCCTGTTACAGCAAAAGAAAATAGACCATGACTTTCTTGGACCAACATAATTTAAACTCAGATGGGCCCGGGTTTGAGCAGACAGCCTTCAGGGCTTTCTGTGTCTGAGTCTGTGAGCTGGTTGTCATGGCCCTCAGGCTGACAGTCCAGTTAACGTGGTGGAGAGAAGACAGACTCTGGACTCTCCTGGAGGTGAGAACCATAATGACAGACAAGCTGGCCCCTTCACTCGCCCCCTGGCCGCTGTACCTGATGATTCACATCCCAGCTCCTGAGGGAGAGAATGATGGAAGACCAGAGAGCTGGGAGTGGATAAGTCAGAACATGCAGAGAATTGAATGCCAGGCCACAAAGGGGGCACTGTGTGGGAAGAAATGCTCCAACATCCGCTAGGCTCCTTCACTCCCTACCCCAAGTAACGCTCACTCATCTGTACCCCAAACTCACAAATCATGATTTCAGAATAGTCTGTGAGAGCTGTCTTCACCAAATAAAAAAGAGTGGCCCCTGTCACTTGTGTCCTGCCCCGGTGTGTGCTTTCACCTTATAAGCCTGTTTGCTGTTCCAGAAAACAAGAATTTTTCTTCACCAAAACCTGAAACACTGGGCCCATGAACTAGACCGCACCATATATCTGCACACATTAACATCTCCACATGTCAGGAGTTCCAGCCCCAAGACAACGACCTGTGCTCGCCTTCTTCACAAACGCACTGACACCTTCTGTCTTTCTAGCGTGACTGCGTGCTGCCAGAAAGTTGCTGAGTGACATTTATTTGGCTGTGCAAGCTCCTAGGTACCTATGGTAGAAACAAAGTAAGACGGGGAAAGAAAGGATGGAGAGAGGGGGAGGAAGACCTTGAAAGGAGGCTGATGGCGACATTGCAGATGAGGATGACGTGTAGCCAGCTATGGCTTTGACATCAATCGATAGATTGTCGTTGGCCAGCTGGGGACAGCTGCTCTATTCACACGCCACCCACTTCCCACACAGGGCTAGTGTACAGCGCTGAATGGCAGCTTATTAGCTGAGCTCCCTCCGGCACTGTGATCAATGGGACACTGTCCAACTCTCTCGAAGTCCACTCGCCAAAGAGAAGAAAAATGGACGTTGATACCACCCTAACAGAACACATGGCTCTATTGAACACAAAAACGAACTCCACGCGCAGTAAAGCGCTCCTTTTTTCCATTCTGTCCCTCACCTCTTGATACTGAGGCAACACTGGAGAATTAGAAACACTGTCACCCCTCAAAGTAGACAATGCCCTGAGAAGCAAGCCGTGTAACTGTTCCTGGTGGCCCTGCTTACTATAAACACTTCGTACATCTGGACGCCTGGGAAGGATTGGGGCTCACAATGACTTCTAAAGAAAGTATGTCTATACGCTGATATTTACCATGAGGGGAGGGGCAGGAGGAAGGAAGAAGTAGGCATCCCTTTGCATTTCCTTTAAAATACAAAATAGAAGCTTCCTGGGCTAAAGAATCTTAGTTATAGGTGGCTAGTTATCTATGTCCCTGAAAGTGTTCCTGTTTAATCCGATAGCAGACACCTCCAACCTCATAGAGAGAAGTTGCTCTGTTCTGGAGTTTCAGCTGCCAAGTCAAGAACTTAATATTTCTGGAGAAGAAAAGACAAGTCACTCCATGCTGGTAGATTTTCTCAGACAAAATGATTATGGAGCTCAGGAGTAATGTAAAAGAACAATAAACAGTTATAGGATCTAATGGGTAAACGAGTGTAACCAGGTAGTTTATCGAAGTATTTTTTTCTTTGCCCTTGTAAGGTTCTGAGAAGGTGAAAAGACATTGGAAAACTGGTATGTTTTGAGTGATTAGTAGATAGTATCCATATAACAGATGCCCAGCAACACTCGTGGAAAAGCTACAGGTATAGCTAACAGATAGATCAGGTCGTGACTTGGGAGTGGGGCCAAGGGGACAAAATTTCCCAGAAAAACCATAGGAGTGAGGTGGGGGTGGTTCTATAAATGGCAGAGATTCATGTACCAAATGCTTCTGGGATACCAAAAGAAATACAGGACCCAGGTAATCTGGGAAGGGTGGTCCCCAAGCTTCACTAAACAACTTCAGATGAACCTCCTAGTCACGAGTAACTGATGCTGCCGCCACACTCCTGATGCTAGCCTGGGCCGTGAGTACTCTAAACTTGCACAACTTCCGTTCAACAACCTTGGGAGAAATCATAAATATGGCTATGAATTCTTTGTATTTCTTCCCCGAAAAAGATAGCATCTATGTGCCTCTCTTCTTCATGTTTGGCCTTAGTTATATGAGTAGCTTCAGCCCACTACCCACATGCTTGCTTGTCTGGGCTCGTCCTCTCTCGCTGCCCCTGGAATCTGGTACAGACAGCCAGGGAGAGCCAACTCGAAGCTGAGCAAACATATGCCAACTGCCTGCATTATGAGAGTCAACCAAAGTCCAGGCAAGCGAGACCATTTAAGACTAACCAGTCTCCTCCCACTCAAAATCTGTGTGTAGAAATCCAGTCCCCAGTGTAAGAGTATTAAGAGGTGAAGACAAGGGGAGGGAGTATCAACCAAAACTAAGGATGTAGGAAGAGCCATATCAGAATCTACTATTTTTAAAGCAAACTAAAAATCGCTTATTTAAGGAGCGTGGACAGAGATGTTGCGTGTAGGTAGAAACACTGCTCCCAGTCATCACAGGTTATTAAATCAAACCCCAGTACTGGGCGCGGGGTAGCTCTCTATGAGCTGTTGTCCAGGGAGCCTCCAGGGACCCCAAGACAACACAGCCTATTGCCACCACTCTTGACTTCCCACCACAACTGTGTAGTAAGACACGATTGCTTACATATTAATTTACCCATTTCTATTAATCTGTGTATCGCCACATGGCAGCAACTTCTAAAACTCTAGAATTGACAGAGACATCTCGCTGCCTGGACAGTTACCCAAAGTTTTTCTGTATCATTGGGGCATCCATCTTCAGTCTATAGGCCCATAGGTCCCAGTAGACTTTTCCACAAAGTAGGAAATTTCAAAGACATCACCACCTATTTTGGCAGTTTGTCAGTCACTTTCTTCTGAGTTCTGCAGAATGTCTTGAAGACTCTTCCATGAAACAGGAACCCTGAAGGATTGTCTCACCTTTTGGCAAGTTCAGTGGTCATTTCTCTGCAGGTCCTGCATGTCCAGTTTATGCAGCCAGGCAAGAGCAGTTTCTTGCCCAAATGGCTAACAAACTCCATAAGGAACTTCTTTCATGCCCATCATCCTTTTGAAGTAGCTTGATACTGCCAGGAGCATATCTGTCTCACTGTCATGAAAAGTCCTAATTTCTTAAAATATTTAAATGCCATATTCTGAAGGTCTCTGAAAGATTTGAAGAATTCCTAGGCAATCTTACCAAAAGCAATCTACAGATTCAAAGCAATGCCCATCAAAATCCCAACAAAATTCTTCACAGACCTTGAAAGAATTGTACTCAACTTCATATGGAAAAGCAAAAAACCCAGGATAGCCAAAACAATCCTGTACAATAAAGAACTTCTGGAGGCATCACAATACCTGACTTCAAACTCTTCTATAAAGCTACAATACTGAAGACAGCCTGTTATTGGCAAAAAACAGACAGGAAGACCAATGGAACCAAATCAAAGGTCCAGATATTAATCCACACACTTTCAAACACCTGATTTTTGACAAAGAAACAAAAGTTATCAAATGGAAAAAAGAAAGCATATTTAACAAATGGTACTGGCATAAATGGATATCAACATGTAGAAGAATGAAAATAGATCCATATCTATCACCATGCACAAAATTCAAGTCCAAATGAAGCAAAGACTTCAACATAAAGCCAGCCACACTGAACCTCATAGAAGAGAAAGTGGGAAATACACTTGAACACATCAGCACAGGAGACCACTTCCTAAATAGAACCCCAGTAGCACAGACACTGAGAGAAACAATTAATAAATGGGACCTCCTAAAACTGAAAAGCTTCTGTAAAGCAAAGGATACGGTCAACAAGACAAAATGACAGCCTACAGAATGGGAAAAGATCTTCACTAACCCCACATCAGACAGAAGTCTGATCTCCAAAATATACAAAGAACTCAAGAAATTGGTCATCAAAAGAACACACAATCCAATAAAAAAAAAATGGACCTAAACAGAGAACTCTCAACAGAGGAATCTAAAATGGCTGAAAGACACTTAAGGAAATGTTCAACATCCTTAGTCATCAGAGAAATGCAAATCAAAACAACTCTGAGATTCCATCTTACACCTATAAGAATGGCCAAGATCAAAAACACTGATGACAACTTATGCTGGAGAGGTTGTGGGGAAAAGGGAACACTTC